>ML389052.1:118348-153116 GCA_005239525.1 Nicotiana knightiana
TTCCAATCAAGGGTATACACTCCCTGGTTGATGCTTTCTTTTCCAATCAAGGGTATACACTCTCTGGTTGATGCTTCCTTTTCCAATCAAGGGTATCCCTGGTTGATTTTCTTTTCCCGACGCAGGGTATACACTCCCGTAGTCGATGCCCTCCCTGGTTGATGCTTTCCTTTCCAATCAAGGGTATACACTCCCTGGTTGATGCTTTCTTTTCCAATCAAGGGTATACACTCCCTGGTTGATGCTTCCTTTTCCAATCAAGGGTATCCCTGGTTGATTTTCTTTTCCCGGCGCAGGGTATACACTCCCGTAGTCGATGCCCTCCCTGGTTGATGCTTTCTTTTCCAATCAAGGGTGCACACTCCCTGGTTGATGCTTTCTTTTCCAATCAAGGGTATACACTCCCTGGTTGATTTCTTTTCCAACATAGGATACACAATCCCTAGTTGATTTCGTTTTGCAACATAGGGCTCCCAACCCCTAGTTGATCCCGCTTTGAGAAATAGGGTATCCACTCCCTAGTCTGCAGTAGCTCCGGGTGCACCAGTCCCGGCTTTTCATTGCTTTCAATAATGAAGTAGCATAGAGTTCGTTACAATAACTCACGAAATCTTCCTAGTGAAAACTGGGGCAGAAATTTCGTTCGTTTGTTTTGATTTTTGTGCAGATTACATTTCTAGGACATTGGAACTCAAGACGACCAAAAGAAGAAGTTTTGATCCAAAATAACAACATAAAAAGAAGAAAGAATCCAAAAGTGCACAAACGGGGAAGATGTGGACTATTTAGGACGAGATTGAAGTCATTCGTCCAGTATATCCTGCTTTGAGGAACGACAAGACAAAACCAGCACCTACGACTAACACGCATCATGATCCAGGTCAGAGTCAGCAAAAGATCAAGACTCAAGACCAAGTCTTAGATAGGAATCTTGTAACTAGCAGTTGATAGGTTTAGTTAGTATTTCGTTTTGTACTTGGGTGTAATAAGTAGATCAGCAGCAGTAACAGCAGCAATCGTAGTGAAACTACAGTTACTCGGTAGTCCCAACTACCAAAACTTCCAGAACTACACTGACCTGATTCCTTTATAGCCAAGGATATGTAAGCAACCTCTGAAGCAGGGTTCGGTCAAACATTAAAAAAAAACGCTTCACAATGGAACATATGAATAAGTAAAAGTCGTTTATTGCTGCTCACTTTGTCTTTGCCCGAAAACTCTTCGTGTTTCCGAGCAAAGAGGGGCAGCTGTGAGCATGTGATTTTTCACCCACCATACACTCCTATAAAATTCAATAAAATAAATTAATTTCACAAATTTTGTTGAATTTTAGTGTTAATTGTGAATTATTTTTGCATTGCATATTCATAATTCATCCTTTAAAATTGCGTACTTAGGCGCATCATTAGTATCAAGGAATTATATATTCATTATTTGTAATTAATTGAATAAAATAACAAACGAATGATGGTTATTTAACGTAATGTAGTTTTAATAACTAATTACTAAAAATTAATCATTTTTATTCGATAAATCACAGGTTTAATTAGGAATATAAAATTGGTCGTTTTATTCTTGATTAATCTGTAAATAGATAAAAAAAAATAAGGTTAAAATTAATTACTACATTTTTTGGATTAAATTAGATTTGAACCTAATTAGATTAACTAGTTTAATTAATCAAGAGAGCTTTATTTCGGACCTGGGCCAAGAAATACCCAAGCCCAATCCCTATCTCTATACACTCAAACGACCCAGCCCAATAAACCTCCAACCCGGTCCGGCCGTACCCAAAATGACTTCGTTCAATTAAATCGAAAGATATCAACCATTGATCTTTCTAGATCCAACGGTTGAGAACTCATTATCCATTAACTATATATATGTCCAAACACTCACCATCCCCCTCATTTCCATCAAAGTCTAACCCCCACCAAACCCTAGCCGCCTCCCCTCCCCTTCGTCTCTCTCTCTTCTACCTCGACCAAACCCTAGCCGCCTTAGGTTTCCGCCACTGGAACTCGCCTAACGGTGGCGGACCATCTCCAAACCACCCCAACCTTTCACCCTACAACCCTCTCCTCGCCCTTAACCCCATCCCACCATCAGTTTGTTCAAAATCCCACCCAAAATCACCCGATTTCAGATCTAAGAATCTGAAAAACCTAAAATGCTACAACGGTCGACTTCAAAGATTCAACGGTTCGGACCTACATGAGTCAGTTGCTCTTAATAAGAGCAATTGATTCATGTGGGTTTGACTCGTTTTCAAACCCTCCGGAGTCCGGCCAAGGTCCGGCTATTTCTTGTTTTGCCAGCCAAACCTTTCTTTTACAGGTAACCCCCCGCCCTCTCATTTCTATATGTTTCGTGTTTTTTTTAAGCATGAATAGGCGTAGTTTAATCAGTTTTCTTTTCTTCTTTGTGTCACTGTTTACTTCTGACTTTATCACTATTTTGATTACTTTCTTTTACCTGTTCATGCTTGATTAGTTCGAAGCCCCAAAATATATTTTTAAAACATGTTCTTAGTTTAGTCTTGGTTCACACATGCATGCTTAGGTTAATTGAACCGTGTTTGGATATTGGAATGATATAGTTCAGGTTTTGATGATTCATGAGTTTTAAATGTGCTTCATGTGCTTGCATCAGTTGATTGACCATGTTTAGTTTTTCTTTGTATATTATGCTGAGTTGCTAGATCCCCTAACCTGTTTTCTGATTTTTCGTTTATTGTTGAATTGATTTCGCCTCAACTCATCTTTGATTTAGTAGTTTGATTAGTTAACTATTAATTAGTTTGATTAGGTATACCCTTGAAACTAAGATAACTAACAATATAATTGAAAACTAACTCTAAGGACCTAAACTAACAAATCTAGAACCTGAAAATAGCTCACCTAAAATCAAAGATTGATTAGTGAGTTAATCATCCCAATTAGTCAACATTTAATAAGCTAATTACATACTAAACTAAGAGTTAGTTAATTGCATCCTTCACTAATGGTTAATTAAGTTGATCACTCAATTAGGTTGATTAAGTATAATGACTCAAATCGAGTTAATCACAATTAGGTTTAAATCTAAAATAATTCACCAAAGCTTAAAGAATCAAGATTAGTTTTAATTAAGCCAAGTAAACTAGAATCAAGCTAATAATACTTATCAGTTCTAATTAACTAAGGAACCTGACTAGGTTTAGGTAACTAGAGTTAAATAATAACCCAAGTGAGTTTAACCTTGATTATCCAATGGTAAATTCAGGGACTCCAGGGGGTACATTAGGTAACTCAATTTAGGAAATCAGATTTTTAAGGTTAAAATGGTCTTTTAATAGATAGGAAGGTTCTAGAATAGGGGCAGCTGTCCTAAGGATAAGGTTGACAGTTGCCCTATGTACTATTTAGTACTATTTTTCAGCTTTTGGATAGGGAATATTCTCCATTCCCAAAAATCCTATAAATGTACTTTTTTTTTACATATTCAGGGACTTTATTTTGAAACTTGGGCCCTGCTGAAAATCTGGATACATAAATTTCATATACACACACACACAGTAGAAATCCTATACTAAAAGAACACTCGATTAGGTATAGAAATATCTGAAAAAATCTGGGTTTCTTCAGTCTTGGTATTCTTGAACTTGGGTGGTAGCTGACTGGTTTTTCTGGGTTTTAAAAAGTTTATCTGGTTGAAATCTGTTTTCTTGCTGGTCCTGCTTCAATTTCTGGTTTTCCAAGCTCTCACTTTCTGGGCTTCTCTACTGCTGGTTTTGTTTCCTGTTAGTTACTGTGTTGATCTCCAGTTTTTAGCATTTGACCTTTATTTGGTCAAGTTTTCTGTTGTTTACTCTTAAAAAGGTATGTATTAACTCTTCTTGTTCTCAATGAAATGCTGGATTGGAACTCTCTTCTTTTACTCATTGTTTAAGTTAGTTGTTCTTGATAAATAAGGTTGTTTCTTCTACTTTATGTAAATATGACTGTATAGATGCTTATTGGCATGACAGTGATTCTGTGAGTGTGATATGTACTATTTTGCTCTTGGTATTTCTTTGCTGGAGTATTCTGTTTATTTCGGCTAACGGTATATAAATATAGTTGATAATCGTAGTTCCACTTCCTAAAAAGGCTGCACTATGGTGTAGAATCAGACCTTCTCTATGGTCGGGTTCTGTCTATAAATGTGCAGAAAATATGCTTTCAATTGAGTGTCTTTGGCCAATAAAGAGATTCAACAAGAAAGTCTCCGGGTAGGTTAGTATTAGCACTAGGGTAGATGAGTTTGACCTTCCAGTGGTCAAATTCACCCCACAATAGTGCATAAACAGTAGCATGTCCCTGAAGTCACCTCTGCTAAGGCATAAAATAATTAGTCAAAAGTCCTCCTAGAGTAAGGAATCTGAATCTCTTAAAATGATCAGATTCTGTCTCTATAAAAGCCTAAAAAGTCAAAATTATAGTATAATTGTCAAGAGGAACAAAAGATGAGATCTATGGAGCTGAATCTGACTCTTTTTATGGCCAGATTTAGTCCAGAAAAGGTCTGAATATGCTTTGTTCTTCTAAGAGCATCATTAAGGAGTGAATCTAACCTCTTTCATGATTAGATTCATCTTTTGACAATACTCAAAGGTATATCCTCAACACTGTCCAAATAGTAAAGTGTTGGACTTACAATCTTAGATTAATGATAGAAGGTGATCTTATTTGTGTTCCTTGTTCATTGAAGAGACTCAGTAAGCAGGTCTCCATATGGCTTTAGACTTAGGTTAATGTTGGCATTATTGGATTGAAATCTGACAGATTCATGGTCAGGTTTACACCAAGAGAATGCATAAATAATTCTGTTTTGTTAGTGTAGCTTAGCATAGCACTATCAGGTTTAAACATGACCTTCTTTCATGGTCCTGTTTGGCCTGGTGCGTGCTCAACACTTAATTAGTTTGTGTGTTCTATAAATTACCAAAAAAGAGGACTGCAAATGTACAGTACGAAGAATCCAGATGTGGAGCAGCTATTTAGGATTTCCATTTTTAGTTTTTCTTTGATATTCATAAAAAATGTATTTTTACGGAAGCTGTATTTTCGCTTCAGAAAAACTGTAATTCGTTCATTTATGCACTTTGAAATCTAGTAATTTAAGGGACTGGACTGTATATTCATTTTTAGCCCTTCAACTGATAGTGTTGAAGCTAAAATTTTGAGGCGATTTTCCTAGAACTTTTAATCTGTTTTGCTCTAAAAAGTAGTTCAAGGATAAAAAATAGGTGTTTAATCGAAAAAAAAGGAGTTGGTACTCAAATCAGTCCACATGAAATCTTTTCGTAAACATTTATTGGATTTTCATAAGTGGTTATTTCAAAATTCAGTTGTTTCAATATAAGTGGAGTTAGTAGATTATTTTTGGTTCCTGTAGTATCCTATTAAATTTTCTGAAATCGATGTATGAACACTTTTGAACCTTGAAGCATGTGATTAGGCTATCTAAAAATTGACAAGAACTGTTAAATTGGTAAAACTGCCTGTGCTATGTTCTTTGTTAGAAATTACAAAGTTCCAGAAAAAATAAAGTAATTTTAGCTTACCAATTTGAAGCGAGACCAGTAGATAATGTATTTATGTGTCTATAATTCTTATAGGTGTATGTATATCTACACGAATGAGGTGCATCTTGATTAACACATTTTCTATCATCTACCAAACTAGAAAGAGAAGACCTTTAAGATCTGATTAAGAATTGAATTTCCTAACTGATAGTCTTCTTACAAAAACAGCCAAACTAGGATGGCCTAAAGTGATTAATTGGGGCTAAAATATGGCCATAGCCCGAAATATGTTGCCTTTTAGGCTAATGAATTTCACTTTTTAGGCAACCCCCTAGGTAGAAAGATACCTTTTAGTCTGAAATTTGGTAAAAAATCAAGTATTATCTCGAATTACCTTAACCTACACTCGGGAGTGGAAACTCATGCCTCCCGACCCTCGACTCCAAACATTAACAAAATGTACATAGTAACCACGGGTGCATTTCATGTGACGTGTTTGTCGTGTGTTCAAAAACATCAAGTGCACACCATCATGACTTGTTTAAGATGAATCAATAAACGTCTTAATTGATCTTAAAACTAAAACGATCTTTCAAAAAATAGAAGACATAGAGGATGATCGAACATCGCCTCAAATAGGCACTATAAAACCGTCACGACCATAGTCTTGACTACGTAATCTACACGCGAGTGCGACAACTCATGTCCCCGTCTTCAACTTCAAACTATAATAAAAATCACATGTTGTAATTGCGGGTGCATTTCATGTGGCGTAGTTATAATATGTCCCAAAAATAAATAAGTGCACGACATCGTGACTTATTTCAAGATAAATCCATAAATATTAAAAGCGGTTTAAAAAGTGAAAAAAAGGGCTAAATGCACAATAGGCTAAAACACGTAAAACGATCAGATAATATAGGTCAAATATTAATAGTGAGCGACCGTGCTAGAACCACGGAACTCGGGAATGCCTAACACCTTTTCCCGGGTTAACAAAATTCCTTACTCGGATTTCTGGTCACAGACAAATTAAAACAGAGTCAAAATTTTCTCGGTTTGGGATTTTAAAATAAAACGGTGTCCCGGAGCATCGTCAAAAATCCGGATAGCGACTCTGAAAACTAAAATAAATCCTTAATTCGAATAATGTCACTTAAAGTGAAAAAACTCTCTTATTACCCTCACGGGATGAAAAAGAAAGGGTGACACTCATCATTCTTGTTCATAAAATAAGCTACAATTAAGTTTTTCAGCGGGTATATTTTTCCCTTTGGTATGTTTCCTTGAAGATATACATTTGCCTATGTCAGCCTCATCTTTTCTTTCTTTGGCATTACTTCACTACTCATCATTTTTGTTCGTAAAATAAGCTAATTAAATTAGCTCTGCCAACTGCTCAAGAAAGGAGGATATTTTAGTACTTTTTCTTATTCATTCTTGTCCTCCACTTTGTTTGGTACTATTTCTTACTACCAATTTGTTTGAATTTTTTGGAACAGGAGGGTCAAATTGATTTTTTGGTGCAAATTCGGATGTAGATTTTTTAAATAAAATTTACATATTTAAAAATTACATAAAAAATGTCTTATAAGTAACAATTAGTTAATAATCCAAAATATTTAAAAACTATTTGTAAAAAGCATGGTAAAAGACAACCTTGTTTGACCCCTCAAAAAGTAAAAGGTTCATTCTTTTTAAACCGAATGGCATAAATAATGACATTTAGTTTAATAAATAATGACATTATTTAGTTTATCCAGTAAATAATGACATTTTCTTAATATATGAAAAGTTTTTATAGCTATACATGTACTATTACATGATTACTACCAGAGAAAAAGAAATTAAAAACAAAAAAGAAGAGATAACAAGTCATGCTGAGAAACATGAAGTTGCATAATTTTGGGAAATTTTTTGTATATCAATACCTTGAGAAAGAAACACTTGTACAACTCATTTACACGCTTGTATTCTTAATTGTTCGTAACTGACTTCTGAATTGCTTCACCAAATGCCAAAAGAGGTTTTCTCACACTTGTCTTTTAGCAAGTCTTATGATTTCGATCATTACTAAGTTAAACAGCAAGTTGAATATATGGTGGGCATAAGAATTTCTTGATACTGACTTCAAACAAAGAATGTTCCAAAAAATAAGACCACCATCAATCAGAATCTTTTCTGCGGAATTGTTTTTCCTCCTTTTTCCTTTTTTCTTGTCCTAGCTCTTTCACTATATTTTCATTTAATCATGAGTGAAATGCTGAACATATCACTAGAGTTTCTGAGATTCCGTGAAAAAATTTCAATTTCATAATCAAAATTTAAAAGAAGAAAAAAAAAAAAAAAATTCCTCAGGAACTCAATTTTCTGTAAGAAATTTCTTCTTCTAAAAGCCAGCAGAAGTAGACAAAACATGACAACAGACTCACCAATATTTATTCTCTTTTTGTTGTAGCACAGACCATAACTCCTTTCCCCAGCCTACCTCCATCTTCCCAACTCCTTCTTTTTACCATGATGAAAGAGCAGCTAGAATTCTCTGAAAATTCTTCTTCTTTATCCATTGAAAGTAACATGAAAGATCATAGCAATAAATCTGGTGGGGTAAGACCATATGTTAGATCCAAAATGCCGAGACTCCGATGGACACAAGATCTTCATCGCAGCTTTGTGCATGCTGTTGAGAGACTTGGTGGAGAAGATCGTAAGCTACCTCTCTCTCTCTCTCTCTCTCTCTTTTCCCCTTTTCTTGCATGAAAATTACATGAATTTGAATAAGCTAGCTGTATATAGTATTTACAATGCTTTTTTTCTTTTTAAAAGAGGAGTGGACCTATGATGACTTTAGGAGAAAGGTTAATTAATTTTCACTAGCTATATATATAGGAAAAAGAAATGTCTCTAACTATTCTTGGGTATTATTTTTTGATTGTTGTGTTTAATAAATTTAGGAGCAACTCCAAAGATGGTGCTACAGTTGATGGATGTGAAGGGCCTGACTATATCTCACGTAAAGAGTCACCTTCAGGTAGGTTAGAGACAAAGCTTTCGATACATAGGGTTAATTGGAAAAGCAACTTTTTTCCTTCTATTTACTTTCTCTTTTTTTGTATCATATCTATAGCTTTAACATCTATTTTGATATGAATAGATGTACAGAAGCATGAAGCATGACCAGATGATACAAGGTATGCATTTAACTTCTTTTAATTTGATCAAACTCAATTTTCCTTATATGTTTTATCTTTGTCTATGTATTATATAGGTGAGGGAGTTCAGCACCAAATTAACTTCTTTTCATTTGGGCTTATTCTTTTTTTACTGTGGAACTGTTTGACCAGATTGAAACTTGTTCTATAATCTAATGAACCGGAGTCATTTACTTAGTCAATTGAACTAAATAATGAGTACTGATCAGTGATGCAATCAAGAGAAGATTGGGAAATTCCATTTGAGCAATCTTTTTATGTTTCATTTGACCCTTTGTGTGTTTTGCTGGCTTAATATATTGTATTCCATAGGATAACGCCTTTTGCACTAAATGCGAAAGCTTCTTGGAACTAATTACTGGTGCTAGTCTACTAGATACCTATTCTAAGGCTAGCAAGGCCAAAATTGAGAATTCCTTTCCCATTTTCAATATAGTATCCTTCATTTTTTTTGAGTGTGGAAGAGTTAAAAATGTGTGAGATATTGCCATGTGGTGTGGTTGCACTACTACTATTCAATCAAAGACTCTTTAATTAATACAGTACAAGAAAAGTGTTCATGCAATAGAATGTGGATTCAAATTTTGAATTAAGGTATTTGAGCGAGTGAATCTTATAACAATATTGTATACATTTTTTCGTCTTTAATTTTTTCACACATATACATGGCACGAGTTAAGTCCAGAACGTGCGAATTAGATTACTACATTTATTAATTAAATAAAAACAAAACATCCTACTTTGAAAACCCAAATTTAATTTTTAGTACTAATAATTTCGTGTATTCGAGTGTGAATCTTTCGCCGGACATAAACAAAGTCTGTATTTAATGTAGATGAATGGTGTAGTACGTAGTTTGGCATATATCTTGATAAACGTTATATCCAAAATTGAGAAATTTAGAATATGCATAATATATAACAGCAGGAATTAAAATCTCACAACGTCTTCAAAATGTAATTATTTATATATATAGTTTAATAATTCATCTTTTTTTTTTTGTTGTTGTTACAGCTGAAGCAGATGTTACAAATGGGAGTAAAAGGAATAGAATAGATGGTGCAGCCAATGGGAACTATCATCACTACTACAATATTAATGACAAAGCCTTATTTGATGCCCATCCTTTGATTACTGTAACCAGTAATTTCGCGGACCTTGAGCCTACTATCTTGCCTCCTTCATGGTTCGTCTAATTAACTTCTCAATTTCTCCTTCTTTTTTCTCATCTATGAATTAATGTAATTAAATTCCATTTTTCTATAAAAAGTTATACTGAGTTTGATTTCTATGCACTTGTAACTTATACTCTTGCTTAATTAGCTCATTACGTACAGATAGAATTAGTAACCTGAAATAAGGTCAGCTCTAACGTATTAGATTATAGTGGTAGTATAAAAATTCATTACACTGCTATTGTATATATATATAAATGCACTCTTGCTTACTCTTGGGTCCTTTTACAGGAAAAATATGCAAGAGACCATGGAATATAAGATCATGGGATTGGAAGGAAAGTCTAATCATTGCACCATGTTCAGGGATTTCTTCAATGGCCACAATGTTCAAGTAATTATAAGCGAAATCTCTGGATTTCAATAAGTTTTCTTTCTGTAACTTGATACAATAAATTGGAAGCATTATATATAAGATTGGTACCTATGACTAATTAACTAATTAGTACAATTTATTTCTGCTTTTTACAGGATATTGGTAACAGGAATAAAGTGGTACGAGATGCTAGCAATTTGTCAAATAAGAGTCCATCTGCTTCAATTATTGAAACTGTAGAAGAGGAAGATTTCTCCAGTAGCAACATGTCCTTAGAGCCATCTGCCAGTTTTGATGTCAATAATCTCTCTCTTGAGCTCACCCTTGCTTAATATCTTTTCGTCTGTTCTGGCACAACCACCCCTATTCCAAATTTAGCGGAAAAAAGGCTTCTCATTATCCTAATTTTACTCTCAAGTCCTTGTGATCTTTTGTATTGGTAACCAAGCTAGGTAGAACTTTGAACTAATTAATCAGTTTTTGATCAATCTGAGAATCGTTTAAACTTGCTTTAGTTTCATGACACTTATGAGGATAAGATGTTGGGTTGAGTCTCAACTTTAAATCCAATTAGGGTATAAGACATTCTGTTAATTCCAATTTTACTTAGTTATGATTTGTCCTACCTCTCAACTTTTGTACTCAATTGTGTTAGATGCATGCTTTAGTACTAGATTGTGAGTTTATGGGATGTCGTATTCGATTATGCTTTATGTTTTTGTTTTCCGCTGCTACGACAAACTTTACGTTCAAATATTATTATTTTTCGTGTATGCGTTGAGTTATGAACGTTGATTCGCTTTAGGGAGTAGTAGCTCGCTACACGACCTCTTGAGTTTGGGTTGTGACAGATAGGATTTGATAAGAAATATTTATGCTTAGCTTCATGTTTGACCAAAACGTTTAAAGTTTTTTTGTTAAACCAATTTAATAAGGAGATAACGGGTGAATCTTAGTTAAATATAATAAATTTTATGCTTGAATGTTTTGATGGTATGGGACCGTGTCCAAACTAATAAATACAAAGTAAATGCTCTACGATTATCAATGAATATAAAGATAAAAACATGCAATAAATGTGACAAATGACATTAAATGTAATAAGAAAGAATTTGTCACCCGAATGTTGAATGAGTTGGATGATTTCTTCTTCTGACTACAACGTGTGACACTTAGACTATGAAGGTGGACAAAGTGTTCTTGGATCTTGTGAGTAAAAGAGGTATATTGAACAATGAAATCAAACGGAGGAGACAAGACAAGCTTTTTGGATATTCTTGATAGTCAACCCTTTACAAGATATTTTTATTCGAAAAAAGAAGATCTCCTTTATTTCCTATCTCTTTCTATTCATAAGGGATATTCCTAGGAAACCCTAAAAAAATACAGTTGGAGGAATATTCAATGGAATATTCCTTTCCGCAATTCTAACACTATTCTAACCGTTGCTGCCCTTTGTTCTTTACTCAACCTCGACATTGGTCTCTCTCCTGGAAGCTCCTCGCCACTGGACCGTGCTCGACCTCGGCCACAACTCGTTCGCTTGCATTCGCTAAACTCGACCTAATTTTGACCCATACAATTAGTTCCTCCACTTATTGAGGTCGTCCTCTTGGATGTCCTTGATGAGCGGACTTTATCTGCAGCCGGTCAAAAGAAATTCCGACGTGATGACTGAGCTGAATTGGTCGATGTCAAACTGGTGACATGTCGCCTCACGGGCCATAGTTGGTGTGACTGACATAAGATGATGTCATGGCCACGCTCGTCATCATTACGCATCTTCCCGATGCACTGCGTTGTTTCCAGAGCCTCTGTTGCTTCGATTTTAGTGCCGCTGACGGTTTCTTGCATCGATTTGGGCATAACAATAGCCTATAAATAGAGGAAGGGGGAATCCCAAACGAAACTTTCGCACTTCATGCTCCACTTGCACCTTGCTTGTTCTTCTACTTCTTCTTCAATCCTTGTTTCCGATTTCCTCTTCCTTCTTAGATCTAGCTTCTGATTTCTTTTCCCGTTGAAACTCTTTCTTTCCGGCTCCACCTTATACGCGCTACTGTAAAAATGACCAACCTGACTCATACTTCTGACATAGTCTCTGATGCTACCCTATTGTCGGTGGCCATGCCTTCCAGCAGCGGCGAACCCACGGTTGCGAAAGACGAAAGTTTTCCCATCGTGGAGGAGGTTGTTCCTCGTAATCTGTCGATCATAAATGATTTTCCGAAAGAGCCCACCCCTGCTCCTGAGCTGGTACTATCTGATATGGGGTCGAAGCAAATATCCGCCATCCGGTCTAAATTCCATATCCCTACCCATATCGATATTGTTTCGGCAGGGAAGGATGCGATACAAGTCCACAGGCCCGGGTATTGCGCTTTCGACGCCTACCCATTTTTGGTGGGTTACTCTCTTCTTCTTCCTCCATTAGCTGAGGAGTTCTGTCGCTTCTACGGCGTCTGCCCGGCGCAGCTTTCCCCTTACTTGTACAAACTTTTTCTGATGTTGGCGAAGTTTACAAAGTTGGCCGGCTGCGAGGTCTCCATCAGTCATCTGCTGCACCTCTTCTCGCCTAGTTTTTACAGGGGCACGCTGATTTATCTCCGCCACCGCGGGACTAAAGGGTTGGTGGCGGGGATGTATGACAAAGCAAACCGTCGGTTCTGGTGCAACTATTTCTTTGTCAGAACCGAGCACGTAGTGGCAGAACCAGCCGGATTCCCCGAACAGCGGAACTTCAACTGTAAGAATCTTTTACCATCTGTAATACGTTTGTTTACCCCTTTTTTTTGTTTTTGACTTGTTCCTGTCCTTCCACTTTCAACTGAGTAAAGTCCACATTTCCTAGTTTTTGACATTGAAGACTGGGTAACTCGCGTCCTACCTCACACTGTGGGAATTCGTTATTGGGCATCCTTCAATAAACGGTTTGGGCCCAAGCTTTCGACTAGTAAGTCTGATTTTCAGTTTTGCAACCCTTTCGTCTTCGTTATAACTTATCGCTATCTATTGTCGTCTTTTGACATAATTTCCTTTTTGTGCCCAGTCGGTGAGCTTCTAAGAAGGCGAAGGCTCCGGTACTCGCATTCCTCCAGGCGGTCGCTTCGGCTGGAATGCAATTCGTACTAGTCCATACGAAATGGTCAAACTCTAGCTCCGTCATTGGACGATTCCGGCTCACAGGCGGCCATCACATCGGCTGAGACCCCTGCCCACCCCATTTTGCACCTGATTGACGAGTTATCTCATGGCGGGGAGGAGACGGTACCGAGGAAAAGGCAGAGGGTGGAGATTGGAAGGATTGGTACTGCCGATGTCGAGCCTAAGAGGCCCGTTGTTTTGGATGCAGAGTCGGCTCCCTTACTAGGAATTGAGGCTGCTTCCACGTCGGATATCATCGCGGAGGAGAGTCCATCAGAGGCTGAAGGGGCCCATGACAGGGGGTAACGTGCACGAACAGCTGAAGTCGGCACATCATCAGCCGACGGGAGAGATAAAATCATCCTCAAAGAAGATGATGGGTCGGACTCCAATATCGACCCCGAGGAGGTGCGGGCATTTGAAGAGAGGTTCACCTGATTGGAAATAAGGACGGAGGGGCCTAATCGGAACATAGTCATCCCCGTAGATTATAACATTTTGGTTAACTCGGAACGGGTGGTGCCGGCCTTCGCTCCTTTGTGCGTGGACTTTGAGAATAGGATGACGCAGACGCTGAAGGATGCGGATCTGTCATTGGGTATATCTGGCATGGCCCTGCGAGTAAGTTTACTTTTCCCGTGTTAAGTTAGTTCACTTTGTATGTGTTGTTTACCCTCCCCCTGACTCGTCTTCTTTTGTATGTCAGACCCTCATCTTGGAGATTGAGCGTGATCGACGGGAAGAGAAAAGGACGGGCCTCTTCAAGAAGATGGAATCCAAGTACAGAGAGTATCGTTCTAAGCAATGAACGCTGGTCAACGTACTTGGTGAGGACGGCCAATTTCAAACGCTTCACGATGAGCTCAAGCAGAAAGATGAGGAGCTGAGGGAGAAGGATGGGGAGCTTATGAGGGCCATCGACAGGTGCAGCGTGCTTGAGGGGGCGTTGAGAGCTAAGGAATATGAGCTCGAGGTGAGCAAGGGAGTGATGGCCGAGAATGCTGACCTTTAGGCTCAGGTTGCGTCCTTAAGGGTCGAGCTCGAGCAGAGCGAAGCTAGGGCCATTAGCCTGAGGGATAAGTTGAGTGCTAGGATTGAAGAGTTGGATCGAGTTGAGAGAGCAAAAATGGCTGCTAAGGTGGAGGCGGCTGCACTAGGGGGTACCCTTCCGTGTTTGCAGGTCTGAGCAAGCTAATGAGGTGGAAACTTCTGCGCTCAAGGAGGCAAGGTTTGAAGAATGGATAGGGGGTTTGGAGGCGGAGCTGTCTGACTTGAAAGAGTAGGTTGCTGCCCTAAAAGCTAAGAAGGCGCAACATCAGGCCCAACCATCTACTTCTCATACTTCTATCGATCCCAGCGTGTCACGTGATTTGACATATACACTGGGTTCACGCTGAGGCCCAACTTGACATATACAGGGCTTTGTGGTGGCCGGAAAGGTTTTTAAGGCGGAGTTCGAGGATGTTCGTGTAAAGGCACGTGCGGCTCGTGACGCCTGTGGTTATGAACCCTGTACGCCCAGCGCGGACGATGGTGAAGATGCCTTAGACGAACTTTCCCCCGGCCCTTGGTACGACGATGAGTATGCCAGCGACGTTGGTGATGGGGGAGGGGGGGACGATGCAGTGTGAAGTCTTCGTACTTGGTTTTTGTTTGTTTTTGTGTTTTGCTGTTTCTTTTTTGTAGGGGCTTTTTTTAAGTCCTTTGTAAGGTGTATTGGAATGGAATGATTGAAATGGAACAGTTAACTTTTGCTATGTTTTTCCGGCTCTTTTTTTCTTTTCCGTGAATGTCTCCTTTTGTAAAAAAGTCCCTGACTGTCAGTCGGTCAAATATAGGTTAGCTCAAATGAGATCAAATGTAAGTCGGTTCGAATGAGGTCGAATGTAAGTCGATTCAAATGCGGTCGAATGTAAGTTTATTCAAGCGAGGTTTAATTTACACTTCCTATGTTAATTCAGATGAGGTCTAATGTAGACTTGGAAAATAATTCGAGCGAAGTCAAATGTACATTTCCTATGTTAACTCGAATGAGGTTGAATGTAGACTTGAAAAATAATTTGAGCGAAGTCAAATGTAAATTTCCTATGTTAATTCGAACGAGGTCGAATGTAGACTTGGATAATAATTCGAGCGAAGTCAAATGTACATTTCCTGTGTTAATTCGAACGAGGTCGAATATAAGTCAATTCGAACGAGGTCAAATGTAGACTTGGAAAATAATTCGAGCGAAGTCGAATGTACATTTCATGTGTTAATTCGAACGAGGTCGAATATAAGTCAATTCGAACGAGGTCAAATGTAAGTCGATCGGACGAGGTCGAATATAGACTTGGAAAATATTCGAACGAGGTCGAATGTATTTTCTCTGCGTTGGCGTGATGTGTAAACTTGGTGGAGTTGTGTAAGAATATCACGTACTACTTTGTTTATTCATTCATTGGAGAATATTACATGTTTCTCTTCAGTTCGTACATACAATCGAGAAGTCCCAGTCTATCTAGTCCCTTCATCGTTCGGCCTGCAGAAGTAGTCGATAGGCTGAGCGATGAACTTAACACTTGAACTTCGAGAAGCCCGCTTCGTCGCCTCATTAAAAACCTCCCCGAGAAAACCCAATTGGGACAAAACTCAGGTGAGGGATAAAGAGTACAACTTGGGGGACGTCCGTCTTCAGAAGTTGAAGTATTTGAGGTGGGCGACGTTCCAATTTTTTGGTAGTAGTTTTCCCTCCATTATTTCTAATTGGAATGACTTTGTTTGCCGCGGCCGTGATTTTGTATGGCCCCTCCCAATTGGTTCCTAATTTTCCTTCCCGTAGGTCTTTGCTTGCTTGTGTTTTGGCTTTGAGTACATAGTCCCCGACCTTGAGTGGCCTGACTTTGGATTTTTTGTTGTAGTATCGTTCTGCTTGCTGTTTTTGAGCTATCATTCTTATGTAGGCCATGTCTCTCCGTTCATCGATTTCGTCGAGGTCTTGCTTTCTTCTCTCATCGTTACTTGGTCCGCTCTCGTTGGAGTATCTCAAACTTGGTTCACCGACTTCGGCCGGTATCACTGCATCAATCCCATAAACTAGTGAATATGGCATTTCTCCTGTGCTTGTTTTTGGCGTGGTGCGGTATGCCCATAGCACTTTCGGTAGCAGTTCCGGCCACAATCCCTTGGCGTCCTTAAGCTTCTTCTTCATGATGTTCATTATTGTTTTATTGGAGGATTCTGTCTGACCGTTTCCTGCAGGATGATATAGCGTGGAGTGTATTCTCTTGATGTGCCATTTCTCGAAGAATTCGACGGTTTTCTTTCCAGTGAACTAGGGCCCGTTATCACAACTAATTTCTTTCGGGATGCCGAAGCGGCATATGATGTTCCTCCATATGAATGTGATAACTTCCCATTCGCGTATTTGAGCGAATGCACCTGCTTCTATCCACTTGGAAAAATAGTCAGTTAAAACCAAAAGAAATTGTACATTACATCGTCCCACTGGAAGGGGTCCAATGATGTCCATTCCCTATTTGATGAACGGCAAAGGCGGGGTGACTGAGTGGAGATGCTCGACTGCTTGGTGAATCATTGGAGCGTATTTTTGGCATTGCTCGCACTTTCTATCGAAGTCGGTGGCCTCCTTTTTCATGGTGGGCCAATAATAGCCTGCTCGTATGAGGCATCTAACAAGGGCTCGATTGCCGATATGGGCTCCACAGTGGCCTTCATGTACTTCTTCGAGGATGCGCCTAGTTTGGTTTGGTCCTAGGCATTTCACCAAGGGACTGCCAAATGTTCTTTTGTACAAGTCACGATCGATGATGATGTATCTGGCCACCTGTATTCGGAGCTTCTTGGATTTTTTTGTCAGATGGGAGCACTCCGTCGTGCAAATATGACATAATGCGATTGCGCCAGTCCCAAGTCATGTTTGTAGTGTGTACCTCGATTTGGTCAATTGATGAATGGAGGTGGGTGACCACGTTTTCATTTCCGTTTATGTTCTTGGTAGCCGCTGCTAATTTGGTGAGGTTGTGTGTCTCGATGTTTTGTGCTCGAGGTATCTGGTCGAGTTGGCATTCATCGAACTCGGGCAACAACTTGCGAATCTTGGCCTGATATTTTTGTAGCCTCTGTTCTTTGATTTGGAAAATCCCTGTGACTTGGTTAACGACGGTTGTGAGTCACATCGGAGGATGACTCGTTGTGCTCCATATTTGAGAGTTAGTTTCAGTCCTGCAATTACGGCCTCATACTCGGCCTCATTGTTAGTCATATCAGGACACCGTATGGACTGGCGGATGACTTTGCCTGTTGGGACCTCGAGTACGAGTCCCAGTTCGGATCGTGAGATGAACCTTGACAGGGTGGCTATATGGCCTGTCAGCTTCTGCATTGTTTTCTTGTTGGTCAAATTTTCATGTATTCCCTCTATAGCCTTGATTTGGTCGGGATTGACCACAATGCCTCTCTATGACACCAAAAAGCCGAGGAACTTTACAGAGGTCACACTGAAGACGCACTTCTCGGGGTTCAGGTTCATGCCGTATCACCTAAGTATGTCGAAGGCTTCCCTCAGGTGGTCGATGTGGTCCTCTTTCATTTTTGACTTGACCAACATGTCGTCTATATACACTTCCACCATTTTGCCGAGTTTCTCTTTGAACATCTTGGTTACCAGCCTCTGATATGTCACCCCTGCATTTTTCAACCCGAACAGCATAACCCTGTAACAGTACGTCCCTTGGTGGGTGATGAAAGTGGTCTTTTCCTGATCCTCCTCCTCCATGAGGAATTAGTTGCAGCCTGAGTAGGCGTCCAAGAAACTTAATAACTCGTGCCCCGCTGTTACGACGATGAGCTGATCAATGTGAGGCAACGGGAAGGAGTCTTTCGGACATGCCTTGTTTAGGTCCGTGAAGTCCATGCACATGCGCCATTTCCCATTTTTCTTTTTCACCATGACCATGTTGGCGACCCATTGGGGGTACTTTGACTCTCGAATGGACCGTTGGCGAGCAATTTTTCTACCTCTTCACGGACGGCATCGTTGATTGCGGAATTGAAATTTCTTCTGATTTGCCGTACCGGCGGGTAGAGCAGATCGACGTTCAGCTTGTGTGTTGCAATGTCTTAAGGGATACCTGGCATATCTGTGTGGCAGAAAACAAACAAGTCTGTGTTGTTAGTTAAAAAATTATGGAATTTACCTGGTTTTGTGAGTTTGTGGCCGATGTAAGATTTTTTGTGGTGGTCGCTTCTATCCAGTTGAACGGGATCGATGTCTTCCACTATTGATCCTGTGGATTCCACGACATCGGGTATTTGATGACGTCCTTTTGTTCGTCGAACTCGGGCCCCGACTTCGCTAATTTCTATGCTCCTGAGCCCTTTTCTTTCAACTATTGAGTATACGTGCAGTCTTGGGCGATGCGGTTGCATTCTTGAGTTGTGCGCTGTTCACCGCAGATGTTGAATACCTCCATGGGGTAGGGAACTTGATGACCTGATATAAGCTGGACGGGATGGCGCTCATGGCGTGTATCCAGGGTCGCCCTATAACTGTGTCTTGATTCATGACATGGAATGTTGTTTCCAGGGTGACGCCCCTGGACAGAACGGGCAATGTTATCTCTCCGGAGGTCTGTTCAACTGCATTGTTAAAACCCATTAGTGTTATGCAGCGTGGTACTACCTTATCCTCGAGTCTCATTTGTGCGAGAACTCTAGGGTGGATAATACACACGCTGCTCCCTTCGTCTGCCATAATTCTTTTTACATCGGTATCTGAAATTCGTAAAGTAATGACAACAGCGTCAGAATGAGTAAAGGTCAAACCGTGGGTATCTGACTTATTGAATATGATACTTTCTTCGAGGTCATCATACTGTTCATGGGTGATCGACCGCTTCAATTTGTCGGTGGTGGTGAACTTCACATGGTTGATTGTTGCTTCGTCGCCTCCACCGATGATCATTGACGGTGCAGGCTGGGGAGGGTGGCTTTGGGGGGCCTTGATGTTGTTCTCGTCCACGGGCGAAATTGGCTCTTCCTCAGTCGCTCATCAGCTCCCTTAAATGTCCTTGGTGGAGCATGTTCACTACCTCTTGTCGTAGGGTTATGCAATCCTTGGTCTTATGGCCTCGCTCCTGATGGAACTCGCAAAGGGCATTCGACTTTCTGGAGTTTGGGTCAAACTTCATCTTTTATGGCCATTTCACCTTAGGGTCGAGCTTCTCTAGGGCGTAAACTATTTATGAAGAAGAAACACAAAAATTGTGAGCAGATAAAAGTGGAGGCATACCTCTTTCGTTTCGTTGGGTCCCCATCTGTGACCTGGACGGGCCATCGGCTTGGCGGGGAGGTAGTGAGATGGCCGTTCTGATGTACGGTTGGTGGCCTTCGCGATTGAGGCGTGGACCTACTGATCTCTTCGGTTGTCATTCTGGTGATCTTTCCTCGATTCCATTTGGACTGATATTAACCGTTGAGTTGGACCATTGAGGTCATCCTCATCCGCTCTCACCTCCGCACAGTAAGCATTGTGTATTTCTTCCCAGGTTGTGAGAGGGTATTTCATGAGTTTTCTTAATAGATTTATGGTCTCCCTCGACCCGTTCCTGTTTAATCCATTTTGGAAAGGCACTACCGCCATTCCCTCTAATACGTTCGGCATGCTCATTCTCACTCTATTGAACCGGGCGAGGAAGTCCCTGAGCCCTTCTCCAAGTGATTGTCTGATGGCGAATATATCATTCACCATGGCTTCTAGTTTCTTTGCCCTGACATGGGTGGTGACAAACTTGTCGGTCATTTCCTCGAATATTACTATGGAACGTGATGGTAATTGTGAGTACCATTTTAAGGCTCCCCCTATTAGGGTTTCGCCGAACTTCTTCAGCAGCATCGACGATACCTGCTCTTTCGAGAGGTCGTTGCCTTTTACCGGCGTGACATAATGAATGATGTGGTATTCAAGATCCGTTGTGCCGTCGTATATTTTTAAATATGGTATCATTTTGAAGGTTTTAGGTATGGCATATGGGGCTGCCTCCTCGCAGTATGGTTGTTCCACGAACCGGCCGATGTCCCGTTTTGGCAGAAGTTTCGGGGCGCCCGGTATCTTATCAACCCTTTCTTGGTGTTCCCTCATTTGATCGCGGAGTGCTTTATTCTCGTTCTCCATTTCTTCCATTTTCCTCAGGATAGCTGCGAGGGCGTCGTTACCTGCATAAATAACGGAGTGAGTGATACCTGTTGGAGGAGGGGCGTGTTGCTCGTTGGTGGTTGTTGTGGTGTCAACCCGTGCGGTGTTCCTACTCGTCCCCTGAGCGGGTTTGTCGAGTATATTGTTTAGAGTACTTGTCAGCCACGCCTCCAATAATTTTTTTTCTGCGGGCAGTGCTTCCTCCGTCGTGGACGTAGAGGATCCCTTCTCATGAGAAGC
Organism: Nicotiana knightiana; assembly: GCA_005239525.1. NCBI lineage: Eukaryota > Viridiplantae > Streptophyta > Magnoliopsida > Solanales > Solanaceae > Nicotiana > Nicotiana knightiana. The sequence goes on from ML389052.1 coordinate 139,239, forward strand.
GGTTACACTCCCATGAAGAGGAGGTGAGTCACTTCGCTAGGGTGAGGCGCTCGGCGTCACGTTCTCCTCGTCCTCTCTGTTAACCTCGTTGATGGTGCCTAAGAGGTTAGTAGTGATGCTTATCACGGCTTTCAGTCTTTCCTCTCCTTTTCCTGCCATTGTTAGCTTGTGCAAACAAGAAAAAGAAAGCTTTGTCATTGTTTTTTTTAGATCTAAGTGAAACTAAAAATTTTAACTAGGAAGTCCACACAGACGACGCCAAATTGTTTGACCAAAAAGTTTAAAGTTTTTTTGTTAAACCAATTTAATAAGGAGATAATTAAGGAGATAATGGGTGAAACCTAGTTAAATATAATATATCTCAGATCTGATGCTTGAATGTTTTGATGGTATGGGACCGTGTCCAAACTAATAAATACAAAGTAAATGCTCAATGATTGTCAATGAATATGAAGATAAAATCATGCAATAAATGTGACAAATAGCATTAAATGTAATAAGAAGGAATTTGTCACCTAAATTTTAAATGAGTTGGATGATTCCTTCTTCTGACGCGTGTGACACTTAGACTATGAAGGTGGACAAAGTGTTCTTGGATCTTGTGAGTAAAAGAGGTATATTGGACAATAGAATCAAACAGAGGAGACAAGACAAGCTTTTTGTATATTCTTGATAGTCAACCTTCCGAAAAAAGAAGATCCCCTTTATTCCCTATCTCTTCCTATTTATAAGAGATATTCATAGGAAACCCTAAAAAAGTACTGTTGGAGGATATTCAATGAAATATTCCAATCTGCAATTCTAAGACTATTCTAACTGTTGCTGCCTTTTGTTCTTTACTCGATCTCGGCATTGGTCTCTCTCGTAGCAGCTCCTTGCCACTGGGCCATGCTCGACCTCGGCCACAGCTTGTTCGCTTGCCTTCGCTAAACTCGACTTAATTTTGACCCATACACTTCATTTCATTGTTCAAGAAATTTTAAGAATTAATCAATACATTAGTAAGAGATGCTAATAGCCAACAGTATTCAAACAATTAACTATGTTAAAGAATATACATTTAAAAAGATTAAAGAATATGTTCCACTACTAGTACAAAAATATATAAAACATCAGAAAAGCTTGCTTGCAAACTCGTCCACATCTTCTGCTTTGGATGAAGAAGCAGCAGCAGCAAGATTTCTTAGATCTGATAAGCTCCTCCCTAACTTCAAAGCCACCTTCATTTCAAACACTTCACCATTTTCTCTTCTCCCCGTTTCTGTTTCAGTCAAGTTAGATTCAATTGATTCTTGCATGTACTCGAAGAAACCAGCGTTACTTCGATACATTTCGAATACCATTCCAACTTGTCCACCGTGCTCTACTGTGTTAACAACACTTGCCAAAGCGCCACCAACAATTCCAAGCATAGCTGCCCAAGATCCATGAGAAGGAGAAGAATCTACAAATGCAGAGCCAATCGCGGCTAGGCCTGTGAGAAAAGGACCAGAGATGGCTAAAAACTTGTTCAATTTCAAGGCCTTTTTACCCAGCCTAATATATTCTTCTTGGTCCTTTCTGCCCAACACACCCATTATTTCTTTCATTTCCTCCTCCAATTTTCTGTTCCAGTCATTTCCATTGTTGCTGACCCTTTTAGGCTGTCTACGACGTTGTTGAGGCCACCAAACAGCAGGTTCAACACAAGTTGGAAATTTTTCAAGCATTACGCCAAGAAGAGGGAGTGGGTAGGCTTTGTCAAGAGCCAGTACTTTGTCCATAGCTTCTTTGACATCAATAGCAGAAGGGTGACCGATTGATAAAGTTGTTTCGATTTGGTTATAGAGATCTTGAAACAGCCTTGTCGCCTTTCTTTGTTCTTCAGCAAGTTGGGATGGTTGAATTTTGTTGATGATCACCAACATCCCAGTAGCAGCCAAATACATCAAAGTAGAAGACATTTTTAGTCCCAAAACAGAATCACCTCTAGTAGCTGCAACTCCAACCATCGTAGCAGCAGCTAGAATTATGCCATTAATGGATGTCAAAAGCATACTGTTCCACTGGCTTCTTTGCTCCCCTATATTCCTGTGCATCTCTACTCTCTCTGCAACTGCCTCCTTGATTGCATAAAGCTTCTCGATAGCAAGCAGATCAGGATCATTAATCATATCACCTCTTTTTGAAGGGGTGCTAATAAGTTGTTTCTCAATTGGGTTGAAGGTGAGCTGTTCGTGCTCTGATATTCCTCTTCTTTGAATTAGTCTAGGAAGGGAGATTTTATTCTTCCGAATATTGGGAATATTGATCTTTGCTGTAATATTTGTTCCTCTTCGGAAAGATGAAGATGAGGAAGCAGAACAAAATGAGCTCAAGATACTTGAAGCTTGAAGGGTTGCCATATATAAATTTCTGTAAAAAAAATTTATATGTGTATATTGGTCTATGCTGTAAAAGAATGTAAGTGTTTTTTTTTTTTCTCTTTTCTTTTGATTATGCTGGGGGTTATGATGAATGCTTCGAATTGGTAATGTATTTGTGATTATGGCAAAGGAAGGGATTGGAGATGGCATATATATAAGGAGAGTTGACGAACGTAAATAGTACGTGTAGTATATTATTTTCAGCACAGTTGAATTGAATGAAAGCACATGGCTAAGATTTTTTTTTTTTTTTTTTTTTTGGCTTCGAATTTTGGTGGCCTGGGGCGTGCAGTCACAAACTTTGATATTGTCGCTGTTTCAGGTATAATTGGCTGCTTTGACATTGACTTTCAACCCAAACTTTTGTAGGGTATGAATTTTGAAACGACCAACCTAGGGGTTTTCATTCTCCTTTTCCATTCTTTGAAAACTAAGTCTTTTTGGAATGTTATCTTCAAACCCAATAAAACAGTATTCCTAAACATAGAATTATCACTTTTTCTTTCTTTAATTAATTAAGTTATCAATTAAAAGGTCGAGTTTTATGTATAGGCCAGCCAAAGATCATAAATCAGAAGTAAAGTAAGTTCCTTGTTAAGATTTTATTTATGTAAACAAATATATAGGATCTACTTTAGACCGATCATTTCTTTGTATTTTGTTTTGAGATAGTTTAATCATGTTTTGTATTGATCTTCAAATGAACTGGTCCGTAGCTTTGAAACATTGGTGAGTGAAAGTTTTAAATGCGGATGAGGTAAACTTAAAATACCATTGAATAAAGTTGTCTTCAAAAGGTCTAAAATTTCTTAGAATCAACATGGATTTACCGAAAGATAAAAACACAATAGAAGAAAAAGATTTATATAGACGATACTAGTTAGTTGAACATATGAGAGGTATATGTACATTAGTTAACCTCTCATGTATTTGAAGATTGACTTAGGTTAATCTTGTATTACCTCTGGAGGTCATGTCCATGTCCCCTCCTTTGTACTTACACTATTTTTTGTAGGAATAGACATGGTAGGGGTTTAGCCAAACACCAACACCATAAGAGGTGACAACCTGGGTGATTGACTTTAATTTTTAAAAAAAGAAAAGAGTATTAATATTCTAGTGATCTAGCCGTATTAATATATAACTTTATCTATGCTTTCTAGGAGTATTCAATCTCTATCAGAGATTCTTTGCTAGTTCGTACGATATATAGAGAACTTGCACTTGTTATTTTTTATTTTTATTTTTTTGTAATGTTAAATGGAAAATACTTTTAGTAAAAATTTATATAGCCGGTCTTAACTTATTTGGAACTGAGCCGTACTAATTATTGTTATTCGTTTGAACTTCGGATATTTCATTTTTACACTGCAAATTAAAACGTAAAACAATTTTTGAATGTGGATCATATTTTTTCTCTCTTTAGTTTGGTACCTTGGTAATTATCATATTATATTATGCACGCTTTGTCCCTAAGTACGCATATAATATTTTCTTGTATCCCAAAGTATGACTCACTCTCCTCTAAATGGAAAATTACACATATTTGAAAGAGCACAAGAAATATAATTCAACTTGTTCCCCAACAAAAAATATATATATAGCTAGTATAAATTATTTATATATTTAATTTTTGTCATAGTAATATGTTTCTGAGCACCCAAATTGGAACGAAAAGAGCATGTCATGTCTTTGTCATGCTTGCTTGTGCAAACGCCATCCCTACAAATTCTGCACATATAACTTGACAAAGATGACAGCGGTTTCAAACAAAATGCAAGCAATGTTGAAGTTTCTTTGTACCTACTATTGCTGGTGCATATAGTACGTACTGCTATGATTTCTGCAAATATCGTCCAAAATAGATGTCAGTATGTCGAAAAAATGAAAAACTAAGTTGAGAATTCCTTTTTTAATACTAGTATCTAAATGTGAGAAGCTGCGCATATTGAATCGGGATATGAAAAATTGAAAATCGTCTTTAGCTCGTATTATGTCAAATATTAATCAAACACCACTGACTATCGAAGTCATAAAAGCTACGTAAGAATAGGTGTTAGCTGCGCGAGGATGTAATTTAGACTAATAGCTTTGCGGTGGAACCGCGGTACGACTCATTTACCATCTTAACCGGTAATTATAGACCATTTATCGTCTTTTGACTTCCATTTTCGACATACATATTGTTATAGGCGGTTTTCCAGCCATGCCTTATGATCTCTTGGACGTGCCCCGTCGCGTCCTGGCAAGTCTTCCAACGCCTAGCGCCACAGATGGTCCCGTAGTCTTGGGTGCGCCAAGTGACAAGCGCGCATGTGACTCTGTCGCTCCACCTATATCCCGCGCCCAGCCGCAAGCAGCTGCCAACAACGCTGTGCGCGCAGATCGTGATGCCAAAGACAAAGTTGCTGACAACGAACCTGTTTCTACCGTGTAGGTAACTAAGTCCTTTTCATTGTAAATATATTGTAGTTTTATTCCATGTAATTTCATTATGTTCCTCTAGGTTAATTAGGTCAAGTCTTGTAACTTTGTTTTATTTTTTTTAAGCATTATTAGGGGGAATCAAGCAATCAAAACTTTCTAGTAAGCAGTTCTCTGTACTGGTGTCTCTCCCCCTCGATACCGTGTTGCCTTCTTTTGTAATAGTTTTCATTTATGCAATCAAGCTTTTTTTCAATTCTCTTTACTGTTCTCTCAATTGTTCTTGACATCGGTTTTCCCGTACGACACTGACAAGCTCGTCTAGCGTACGGAGGGGACCTCAGTTGGCGGACAACAGCTAAACTGACATCAGTTGCTTAGCTTTTTGTCGCACTTCCAAGGAATCTCAGGAAAGCGCCGCGTAATAGTTGGTATCAGAGCTCAGGCTCGACATCAGACGAGGGAACGCATTGCCATTACCACCATTTCTGACCATGGTGAATCATGGGGACCGCATTGCTGCCCTTGAAGAGACAGTTGACGTATTACGACCCATTGTAAATACGGTGCCTGAACTACAAACCAGTCTAGTGCAAAGGTTGGACGACCTAGACCGCAAAATGATCCAGGCCGAAGTTGACATAGAAAACATCATTCACGACTCTGAAGGAGACCGGCAAACGGCAGCTACTGAGGCAGCCAAAATTTTTGGTAAATTCGAGGACCTCCGACAGGAGCGTACCGAGGATTTAGCCTACAGTGCACAAGAGGCAGACAGGGTGACTGCCACGCAGCAAACTATAGACAACTTGACAGGCCAGCTCAATGTTGTTAATGCTGCTCTACAAGGCTTGCTTCGAGGAGGTGGAAATCAAATCGGGGGTGCTGTGAACCTCGCCCCCATGGCACAAAACTGAAAATTTATGAGCCAAAGCCATACAATGGAGCTCGGAATGCTAAAGAAGTGGAGAATTTCATATTCGAAATCGAGTAGTACTTCGATGCTGTGGGAGGCCTAAAAGAAGCCAAGAAGGTAGCAATTGTTGCCATGTATCTTCAGGGTGTGCTAAGCTCTGGTGGCGAGTGAAGCACGAAGCCATCAGGCCGGTGAAGATGCTTTGGAGATGTCACAACTCCTTTTTCCCTAAGGGATAGGGATAAGGGAGTTTTTTCAATTTAAGTGACATAAGCGAAATGAGATTATTTTATTTAAATTCAGAGTCGCCGCTCGAAATTATTTATTTACGGTGTTTCGAGTCACCAATTATTTTAAAATCTCAAATTGAGGAAATTTGACTCCGTTTAAAGTCTGCGAAACCAAAAGATCGGGTAAGGAATTCTGTTAACCCAAGAGAAGGTATTAGGCATTCCCGGATTCCGTGATTTTAGCACGGTCTTTTCCAATTTATACATGGCTTAAATAACGGATTATTACGTATTTAAGAATCTATGTGCGTTCTACCTTTTACCATTTTTAATTACTCGATTATTCGTGTTTAGAGAATTATCTTAAGACGAGTTACGCTTACGTATACTCGTTTAGTTTGTCGCGTCAAAAATCACGTCACGCGTCGTATACACGATTCAAAACACTTAGATTATTTAGGAAAAAGTTTGGTCAAAGTCGCGCTTCGCGTATCTTGAATTTATTTGAAAAATCATAATTACGTACGTGAACGTCTATGCAATCACGATAGTAGTTTAAAAACTGCGCCTAAAAAAATTTCTACGAGTATTCATTTTTAAATCGTACTCGTGTCACGCAAACGTGTACACAATTAATAATATTTATTAATATTATTAGTTATAGTCAGGTCACATAAAATGCACAACCGAATGAGATTTATGTATCGTGACTATGTCACGGGAATCGTACCCATAGTCACGATAATTTATTAATCGCACCTACAACAAGCTACGATGCTCTTCCTCTTCCCTCATACACATTCTAACTAGTAGAATTAACAAAAGTTTACAAAAGATCAATCAACCTAAAGAACGACCAAGCAAAGTCATCTGTAAAGCCAATAGGAAATGAAGTTATTATCAAGTTAACCCAACTTTTTTTTTTTTTACTTTTGGACTTCCTAATTAAAAAAAAAATGCATTTTTATGCAACATGTTTATGCACTTCTGTAGAAGAACCGATCCTTGTAAAATCTCACATATGAATGGTTTTTGCTTTCCTTATTCACGTTCTGAACATTGAATATTATGATGTCCACGAGCCTTACAAAAGCCAGTAATCTAAGAGGTAACTCTATTTTTAAACAACACTTCAAAATTAGTGATTAGAACTAATTTCCTTTATACATATATTTAGATACAGATGAGCAATTAGAACTAATTTCCTTTATACATACATTTATATACATATTTAACCATGAGCAAAATAGATGAGGGATGCATGTTCCATCACCAAGCAAGAAATAAAAGTCAAAATGAAATCAACTATATAATAAATAAACATGACGTTCCAATAACAAACTAATAGAGTTGGAGTAAGGTTACCGAAGCATGGCGGTACATAGAGAAAAGCTTGAATCAAAAGTACCTTTATTATTGTCGAATCTTTATTTTAAAGCTTATAATTCAACAAACGGACCGAATATCACTGACCACGACCGGAAACCGGAGACAGCAACCTCGACAGAAATTTAAACTTACAACCTCAATTGACCTTAGAGATGAAATAGGAATACTGTGGGGCAAGGGGAGTTAGGACTAGGAAAGATTTCCAAACTTTTTATGAAGGAGGTTTTAAGGTGGAATTTGATTACTGGTTCTTGGGTGTATAATGACCGAAAGTGGAAGTGTGTGTTAATGGAGACCAACAATATCTAACTAAGTTTGGTGAAGAAAAGGATCATTGCAAGATGGGATCCAAAAACGCAACTCCAAAGTCTCTGAAGTCTATCTCTCGTTCTTTCTTTTTCTATTTTTTTTCTCATTTTTTGTGTGTGTCTCTTTTATAGATGAAGATGAATGGAGTTGTTCAGATGTGAGTGTATGTGATAGTGTGTGAATGACATGAAAGGTGGGGCAACATGGGGTAACTGTGTGCAGATGATCGTGCAAAGGTGAAAAGAAAAATGGAAACTGCTTTTGTGTACTTAGTCAACATGATTCTTAGGAAATCAAATATTGCAATTGTGGGAAATTCTTGTCTCGTTATGTGAGATGTCAAAAAATAATTTATTAAAAAGATTATTGTTTGCATTGGCAAATACATAGCCAAGAAACCCCGTCACATTTCTTTTGGTCTTGATTTTGTTCTTGTTATTTTTACCCTTTTTTTAAATTATAAAAGATACAAGAATAAGAATATTAACCAACTACTCTTTTATAAAATAATATAGAATTTGAGTGTGGTAAAAAATTAGTTGTTCACAGCATGCCCCTCTTTGCTTGGAAACATGAAGAGTTTTCAGGCAAAGAAAATGAACAAGGTGAATAATTTTTTACCTCACTATTATTTAAAAAGGAAAAGAAAATAACAGATAAGCCGCCTACATATCCCGGGTTATAAGGGAATCAGGTCATGTGTAGTTCAATTGGAAGAAAAATAATGGAGTATGCTTAGATGGAGAGTCGAGCGAAAATCCGTCGAGGTTCTGATCCGCGGTTTCTACTATTACATCAAAATGAAAAAAAAACTACATACTCTTGAAATCTAAGAGTTACAAAATTTCTATCTAAATTCCATCTGGAATCTTGTCTCGATCTTGACATGCTTCCCCCATTGACGTTAGATTGAAACTTGATGCTCTCGATGTAACCGACTCTGAAATATTCTCACAGGCTTGCTTCTTGATCAGGTTATATGAAGATGGATGTTGAAATTCTCTGTCTCTGCATGCATTATGTCAAAGCTGGTTCGGCTGGTATTGAGATCAAATGTTCCACTTTCTCCGGCAAGAGCTGGAATCTTATTTTTTGCACATCAAATCCGTACTTTGCAGAAAAAACCTGCAAGCCATCAAAAGCAAACAAAACGAACAAAAATTTTCTGTCCCAGTTTATACTAGAAAATTTTTGTGAGTTATTAAAAATACAATAAACTATCGTTGTTATTGTGAAATGAAGAATTGGAAGAGAAATGAGCTCTTTTTTTATAATAGTGTATGTCGTACCCTTTGTTGTCAATAAGATGAGGCTCGTGGCACTCTAAGATGCTATTAGGAAATGTCATACCCTATGTTGGCAAAAAATAATGCAACCAGGGGATGTAGTACCCTGTGTTGGCAATAAGATGAGGCTCATGCCACTGTGAGATGCTACTACGGAATATCGTACCCTATGTTGGCAAAAAGTAATGCAGCCAGGGTATGTATTACCCTGTGTTGGCTATAAGATGAGGCTCGTGGAACTCTGAGATGCTATTAGGAATGTCGTACCCTATGTTAGCAATGAGAAATACAACCAGGGAATGTAGTACCCTGTGTTGGCAATAAGGTGAGGCTCATGGCTCACTGAGATTCTACTAGGGAATGTCGTAACCTATGTTGCATAAAATCAGGCTTTTGGAGCTCTGAGATGCTACTAGGGAATGTCGTACCCTATGTCGCCAATAAGATGAGCCTCGTGGTATTTTGAAATGCTACTAGGGAATGTCGTACCCTATGTTGGCAACAAGTAATTCAACCGGGGATGTAGTACCCTGAGGTGAAGATAGGGTATTCCCTATAATGAAACTAAAAATAACACGATTACATGTATATTAGAAGGAAATCAAGGGTTTTGAGAACTTCACTTGGTGATGTTCGTCCTTCCACGAACTGTTTCCTAAGACTTTCAAAATGCTAAGGGTTTTGGAACTATTCAACTGGATTACAACTTTTGGAACAATTTTGACGGAAAAACCGTCGAAAAAATAAAATAAAATCATGCCCCAGTTTCTTTGAATAGTAGGGAAATGTGGATTTTTTTTTGTGTGACCGAACCCCAGAGTGAGGCTGCCTACGTATCCTTTCGGAATCAGGTCGGGCGTAATTCAATTAACATGATCTTGTTTTGATGATTTTTGTTTTTTGAATTTTTTTCTTGATTTTTTTTGTTTATTTTGACTTTTTTTGTTGTTTTTAAAAAAAAATTAGGATTAATTACATTGGATCCAAAAGAGGGGAAAATAAAAAAATATAAACAAAGCTTCAAAGGGCTAACTAGGGTTGACTAGTGTTTGGGTAGCGATAATGATAGCATTTCGTCATCCCAACCTGAGAATGCTAAGTATAAAAATGCCCCAACAGAGTCATGTCAGATATAGTATCTCTTGACCGCATCCGCGTTGACAGATATATCAGTCACCTTTCCTTCCATATTTGCCAAGTGTAGAGCTCATTTTGACAATACTTTCTTGACGAGGTAAGAACCTTGCCATTTCGGGGCGAACTTTCCTTTTGCTTCTTCCTGGTGTGGAAAGATACGTTTCAAAATAAGTTGTCCTACCTCAAATTGTCTTGGGCGCACTGTGTGCCATTCTTTGTTGGTATACTTGACCAAAACAAACTGTCGCCAAACGTTTTTCATCAATTAAACTCAACTGTTCCAATCGGGGCTTGACCCAGTCAGTGTCTTCGATCCCTGCTTCAACAATGATTAGGAGATAGAGAATCTCAACTTCCTGATTCATTATTTCGAGGTTAGACAGCTTTTTAAGATCTGGGCATAAATTCCACATGCATGTCATGTTTTTAAAGCCAACATTAAGGAAACTGAAAATGATAAGAAATTAACGAAAATCAGGAAAATGAAAAGACAGAATTTAACTATGAAACTGGAACTTCATTTCATTGAATTTGAAAGGATAGAAGGATTAACATCAACGCAAAGCAATTAAACTAAAATATCTGGATTACAACCCTTAAAATAATCCAAATACAGAAAAAGCAACAAAACAGACTATCAAGACTCCTTCCTGATGGGAAGAGGAGTTGCTTCCCAGTTGTTGAGCGAGGTATCTGGACCAATTAGTTGAACACTTGCACGGCTACGGCCCTCACCAACTTGAACCATATTGATCTCATAGAACATCTCCTTGAGACCCTGGCAAACTTCATTAACGTCATCCTGAGTTACTATCACTTTTGGTTCTTTCCCTAGGGTTCCAACAACCATCTCTGTCTTGCCAGACTGCTTATAATACCGATTATCACAAATCATCCCAATAAAATGTGTATTATCATGAGCTGGGAGCGGATTGTTTGTTATATTAGGAGTATCCTCATTGTTTGCTACCACGATTGCCTTTGCTTCAATCAAATTTTCAATGGTTTTCGTTAATTTCCAATAATATTCGGTACTATGACCTTGGATGTTAGAGTGATACTCACATCTTGCATTTGAGTCAAAACCTTTTGAATTTGGATTCACATAACGCGACATGATAGGTTCAATCAACTTCAACTGCATCAACTTTCGAAATAAGCTTGTATACGATTCTCCAATTGGAGTGAACTCTTTCTTTGGCTCCTATTCTCTCACATATTCTTGTCGGGGACGAGGATTATAAGGTGCCTGAAAATTGGACCGGAGTTGACGGGAGCCTTGTGGAGTCGGTGCCCGCCATTGTTGGTGATTGGGAGGCCTAACATAAGCCTCACCATTAAACACTGTGTATTGTTGCGGGGGACTGAGTACCGGGGACCCTGAGATGGATAGTAATGTTGAGGAGAATTGGATTGTCCTTGTTGGAATTGCACATAAGAAGGAACTATTCCTCTTTGAACTCCCCCCAACCCAGATGCCATCATGGATCCTTCCTCTTTCTTTTTCCGGTTTCCGAAACTGCCTGACCCGCTTTGAATTGCTTGCGTGGTCGCCTTAAGGGCTGCCTGACTCATAATTTTGCCCGATTTCATGCCATTCTCAACTATTTCACCAATCTTAATCGCCTCAGCGAAAGGTTTACCAATGGTGGCCAACATGTAATGGAGGTAATCAGGATCCTGAACTTGGAGAAAATAGTCAATCATTTCTGCCTCTTTCATTGGTGGTTTGACACTAGCAGCCTACTCTCTCCACTTAATTGCATATTCTTTGAAGCTTTTTGTTGGTTTTTTCTTTATATTGTACTAAAACTGTCGAAAAAAATCTTGAGTCATGTCTGTTTAATCAAAGAATTGGATTCTTTGCTCAAAGCTATTTTAAGAAGAACACGGGTTTCTGATAACCAAAGAAAAAGATTATAATTGTAGGTAAACTCGTAAATGGAAAGCAGTAAGATGCACAAAAAGTAAGTATATTGTAATAGTAGTTCGAATGTCTTTCTCCCTGATGTGTGGCTATAATTCATGGTTTAAAGCATTATCTGCCTTACATTTTATGTGCATTAATGATAAAAATACATGACGTATGTGCATAATGGAGTCTATTTAATGTGTAGGTGAATTGGATATGGAAGCCGAGCTAAATGGATGCATAAACGTCAAAAATACGCTCAAGAGTCAAAAAGGAGTGAACCTGGCTATAGCCGGGCGTTTGAGCTGTAAAGCTTGGTCATACCAGGCTTTAGCCGGGCGTTTGGGCTATAAAGCCTGGTGAGACCAGGCGTTTGGGGGGCGTTTGGCCCATAACGCCAGGCCTGGCCAGGCGTTTGGCCTGTAACGCCTGGTCCCTAATCCGGCCCAGTTCGAGTTTTGAAGGTTTTAAGTGTTTTACGATTTGACTAGAAGTGTCCTACACGTTTAGGGTTTGTCTCAAAATATATAAATAGACCCAAAAACACAACTTTGGGTGGATTTGAGGTGGAGGAACACACACCACGCTTGAAGGAGGCCTCTACCTAGTTTTTCTTCTCTTCTCTTCCTTTAATTTCATAGTTTATTAGTTCTAGAGTTTTGGGTGCTACATGAACGTTGTAGTTTGAAGCTTGAATTGTTCTTATTATTTTATCATATTGGTTTATTTATTCAATCTTGCGCTTAATTATTTGATTGCTTGATCACCAATTGAATACTATCTACGAATCTAGGATTGAACTCGGGAGAGGGAATTCTAGATTGCATATAAGATTGGGTAGAGCAAGATCTTAACCCTTCAGGGGAGCGGATTTGCGGTTAGGATAGGAATATACCTAATCGCCTTGCTTGGTTATTATACGGGAATTATTAATGCGTTCTTGTTAATCCTAATTTCTTAGGAATATAGGCGTTAGGTTAGCTTGAATAGGCGAGTTGTAGTTCAGGAGAAAGCTACGAGCAATATTAACCTCGTCAATCAATAAACCAGATAAATTAGTTAGACGATCTAAGTGGAAAACTCAACAGGATTGTTTGCTAACCCATAGCTCTAGAATATCGGCTCTTATTGATTAAGTTAGTTGTCTATTTAATCTTTTGATTTACTATTTTAGATTAATTCTAGTTAAATATTTGTTTGAGTTTAGTTTAGTGGATAGTTAATCACAAGTCCCTGTGGGTACGATATCTGGACTTACAATCCTATATTACTTGTCGACCACGTATACCTGGGTGTGCGTTTGGGATCAACAAGTTTTTGGCAGCGTTGCCGGGGACTTAGAAATTAACTATTCTACTAGATTGAATTTTTACTTTTGTTTATTTCAATTTTTATTTTTTTATTTGTATCTTAATTTAATATTTTATTATCTTTCTTGACATGGCACTTGGAATGATAATTGGTCGAATAGTGTTATTCTTATTATGACGATCCTTGTCCATATTGTGGAGGACCACACATGTGGAAATATTGTCCATCTCAATCTAATGTGTGAAATTTTTGTAATGTGTGTGGTTGTCAAGGTGGCCATTGGGATGGTTGTCCTAATTCTTATTATCCTTCTCAGAGCTTTTATTGTAATGTTTCTAATAATGTTAATGAGTTTGATAGGATCAAGGAAGTGGAGGATATGGAAAGCGTGGCTCGTATAATGGACTTGATGAGACAAGTAGCGGAGCAACAGAACATGATATCCGAGCAAAACGTTCTTGACACCTTAGCTATCAAAAGACTCCAGGGTAAAGTGGATGAATTAATGGCCAATTTCCAAGAAGAACCTCAACTCGACGAAGAGAGCGAGTTCCCACCA
>ML389052.1:153645-201497 GCA_005239525.1 Nicotiana knightiana
TTATTTTTTAGTGTCAGTTTTGTGTTATTTTTATTTTGCAGAGTAGGGGAAGTCTGAGTACCCAAAAGTTGAAGATGAGGGGCATGTTTGAGCTTAAGTGTGGGGTCATCCCGACTCTAAAGATTGAGAATCATGTCCGAGCTAGGCTTGATGGGGTCTCAGGGAGTATTTCTCACCCTTGTTTTAATGTTTTTCTTTGCGATCATGCATCGAGGACTATGCATAACATAAGTGTGGGGTGGCGAAACTACTTTCTGAGGTGTAATTGTATAAAATTATTGTTTCTTAGAAAAATCTCGAATTTTTCCCAACGATGGATCTGTTGGACAATTTTCTTGAGGGATAAAGTCTGATTTAAAAACGTCAAAAAGATTTTTTTTATTTTTGTAGGATAGTTAGGTAGTATCCCTTGGTTTTTCTTTGGGCAACGATTCTTTTCCAAGGGTTTAGCTTGAACCGGGCACTTTAAATTATTTTTGTTTTTTTTAGAGTAGTTGGGAAGAAACTGTGTAACTGAGAAATACCCTATGACATGTTTGATGTCGGCATATCAGGTTATGACATACATTCTGCTTTCCCTTATATTTGGTTTGACATGTGATGCCTGAGTAAAAATAAATAGCCTATTTTGTGACGCCTTAGCTCAGTNGACATAAGAATTACATTTTCCATTGCTAGCACCTTTGATCCTTTAGACCTTTTCTTTGGTACCCACATTACAAGCCGTACCCCTATTTTGTTCTTGAATTGAGATTTTTGCACATTTTCCTCCTAAGGCACTTAGTCTCTAAAAGAAGTAAGGTGAGATATTGGAGATTAACTTTTGAGTGGAGGCATGGAAAGGCCTGTTAGTGCAATAAAAATTGTATTCAAAAGTCACTAGCCATTGAATCTTGATGTATGGAGTGTGTGTAGGAAGAAAGAAAAAAGATGATAGTAAAAGTATGTACAAAAAGATACACACCTCCAATTTTTATTAATTTGTACTAATGAAAATATAGAAGTGCTGAATTAAAAAAGGGCTATGTTGAATATGAATTGTGGCAAGAGAATTTTTTGAGAAGAATATGTGTTGAGTTGTGAAGGTAGTGCATTAAAGTGCTTAGGAGGGTTAGTCACTATTCCTAAATATATCCTACCCGTCTCTTAGCCTACATTACAACCTTAAAAGTCCTAATTGATCCTAGATTTGGTTAGCTTAAATTAGTGGAGATCTACACTATGGGCAAGCTTATGGTACGACCACGGGATGCATATGCATTCTTTGTGAGAGTGAGTAAATTTGTTCAATTGTGTGATGTCCTTAAATTATGTTCAAAAGCATATTTGAATGTTTGGACTAGTTATATTCACTCTTTTGTTGTTGGTGAGGGCACATGATCTCATGAACGATTGGTAATGTTGTAAATTTCTTGTTGGGTAGGTGCGTGAATTGAGAGGGCTTAGTAGTTGCAAGTTGACTCTTGAGGTTGGGTGGTTGAAATTAGGTTGTTGGTATGATTGATTTAATTGTTATACTTGATCATGTTTAAAGAAGGGGAAGAAAGTGAAATTTTGTATTTTCATACTTGATTGTCGGTATCGATCATAGTTAAGGGGTAAGGTGTGTGATTGAAAAGTAAAATTCTCCTTGATAATGAACTTGGTACGTGTTGAAGGGTAGTAGATTATCCCATTGCTCGAGGACGAGAAAATGTTTAAGTGTGGGGTGTTGATGTGTGGCTATAATTCATGGTTTAAAGCATTATGTGCCTTACATTTTATGTGCGTTAATGATAAAAATACACGTCGTATGTGCATAATGGAGTCTATTTAATGTGTAGGTGAATCGGAGATGGAATTCGAGCTAAATGGATGCATAAACGTAAAAAATACGCTCAAGAGTAAAAAAGGAGTGAACCTGGCAATAGCCAGGCGTTTGAGCTGTAAAGCCTGGTCATACCAGGTTTTAGCCGGGCGTTTGGGCTATAAAGCCTGGTGAGACCAGGCGTTTGGGCGGCATTTGGCCCATAACGCCAGGCCTGGCCAGGCGTTTGGCATGTAACGCCTGGTCCCTAATCCGGCCCAGTCCGAGTTTTGAAGGTTTTAAGTGTTTCCCGGTTTGACTAGAAGTGTCCTACACATTTAGGGTTTGTCCCAAAACATATAAATAGACCCAAAACCACAACTTTGGGGGATTTGAGGTGGAGGAACACACACCACGCTTGAAGGAGGCCTCTACCTAGTTTTTCTTCTCTTCTCTTCCTTTAATTTCATAGTTTATTAGTTCTAGAGTTTTGGGTGCTACATGAACGTTGTAGTTTGAAGCTTGAATTGTTCTTATTATTTTATCATATTGGTTTATTTATTCAATCTTGCGCTTAATTATTTGATTGCNATATTAATGCACTCTTGTTAATCCTAATTTCATAGGAATATAGGCGTTAGGTTTGCTTGAATATGCAAGTTGTACTTCGGAAGAATGCTACGAGCAATATTAACCTCGTCAATTAATAAACCAGATAAATTAATTAGACGATTTAAGTGGAAAACTCAACAGGATTGTTTGCTAAGCCATAAATCTATAATATCGGCTCTTATTGAATTCATGTCTAATTTCGCCAATTTGTTTCTTTAATTTAATAGTTTACTATTCTAGATTAATTTAGTTAAATATTCATACTTTAGTATTCGCTTGAATAGATTAATTATTTGGGTTTAATTTAGTTGATAGTTAATCACAAGTCCCTGTGGGTACGATAGATGGACTTACAATCCTATATTACTTGTCGACCACGTATACTTGCGTGTGCGTTTTGGATCAACACTCCCCCCTACATGTTATATTTTTCTCCTTAATATAGGGAATTCCATAATATAACGTCTACCCTTTTCAGTGACTGATCATTAATGACTAATTATGACTCTAATGTAACGTTACAATGAATCAATCGTAGCTGTTGTGTGAATGTTGTGCAACGTATGGATCTCTAATTTGAAGATCTCTGAATCAGCCATTTATTCTGCCCAAATACACTTTTGACCGTGTCTCTTCATCTTCTCAATCAGGTTGAGACTTCGGTAGCTAATTAACCCATGGGTGTGATTTGCCGTGCCTCTTTGCCTCATACCTCTTCATAGAGTCCCGTCCAACTGTCGTGTCTTCATTTCTCCACGTAGACTACTGAGTCATCAAGATTTATTACACGTATGAATCTCTTTTTTACCAATACAGATAGTCCCCCCACTTATCATATATTTATCAATTAATATTTGGTAAGTGGATACTCATTTATGGAGGGAATATTTTGCCGCCGCTTTACTCGAATCATTGCATCTTTTCCTGTACGTAAGCGTCGCTTGTCACTTCCATTTAATGCTTATGCCACGTGGCATTCTTAGGTTGGTTCTGTAATTATTCAGCGCCTTTTAGGGCTTTCTTGCGGCTGGATCAGTCACGAAGTGACATCAATTATGGTTTTCACATCATTGCTTTTTTTTTTCCTTTTTTTTGACGGTTGTCTTCGAGTATAAATGCTCTATTTTCCTTTTCTTTCACGAAAAACTTCTAACTTTCAAACTTTAATTGCAAAGAACTTTTTTGTTTGCCTTTGTAGATATGTCTTCTCCAAACCAATCTAAAAGAGTCATAAACGTTGATGAGTTGACACCCTCTTCCGCTCCGACTCAGAGTCGGAGGGGTGGTAGACTGAGGAGTTTAGGCTCTACTCTTTCGAGAAACTCTTCTTCTTCCCAGATTGTTTCCCCTCCTTCTGCTAGGTCTTTAGTCTCTCCAAGAGCTAGGGTTTCCAGGTCTTTATCCAGGGGTAGAGAACATCACGAACCCCTACACAAACCACGAGTTGATGAAATCATTCCTGCTGAGTTTACCTTCACTAGGGATAGTCAGGTTCTTGTAGATCAGTCGTTATCCCTTGATAGCGTTGATAGGTATCCCACTCTTATTACCGAAGGTTTGATTTCCCTTGTTCGTAGGGAATGTTCTTGGGAGTCTGATTTTCCCATTGTTATTCCGAATAGTAATCAAAGAATAACGTCTTAAAAGACGACGCATTCTTTTGTTTACACTTACCCTTTTACTCTAGGGTTTAGACCTCCTATCGATCCAGTCATCATCGAATTTTGTCTTTTTTTCATCATTTGCTTAGGACAAGTTGGTCCTCTTGTGTGGCGGGTTGTCGCGTGTCTTAGTTGTTTAGCTTATTTAGCCTTGGTTCGTTTTACCTTCACTCACTTCATTCATCTTTATTCTCCCACCTTATTTCATCAAGGGTTTTTCACTCTGGCTGCTAGGAACAAAAGAGTGTTGGTAACCCCTGATGACGATAAGGATAGAGGTTGGCCTTCGGTACGTTGTTGTGCCCACTACTGGTTTAGTGGGCGAGGAAAATCTTCCTTCCCTGAGAAGTGGAATCGCGCACATGAGTACATTTTAGCTCACATTTGTTATTTTTATTCTCTTTGCTTTAAGTGTTTTATTAACACCGTAGCTATTTTCTTCCTCTTTCAGCAATCATGGGTACTGTTGAGAATGTCTCTGGTATCCGTGATTGGGTAGAAAAGTTATTGTCGGTTGCTCCATTGGAGGAAAGATCTTGGAAGTACTTCTCCGGGAAGTACGATTAGAAATTGAAGACTCACGGTAAGTGAAACTTTTGTTTTCGCTTCTTTTCCTTACTCGAGCTTCTTTTTCTTCGTTTGTTTAACCTTTTTTTCTTTGACAGGGTTTTCTGCTCGGGGGATGTCTGCTGCATCCATTCCGAAGATGTCTTTGGATCAGGCGGAGATTATTACTGGTTCCTCTTCTTCCAAGAGGAAATTTGGTGGATCTAGGACCTTAGAAGAAGAAGAAGAAGAGGAGGGCATTTTGGTGCACAGGTCACGTAGAAGAAAAGTGGTCTCAGACGATGAGTCTACACCCGTGGCAGTGTCTTCCGTACCTGATGTCAGACCTTCTACCCCCGAGGATTCTTCTTCTTCTCTTGCTCATGATTATGTGGATCATTTATTCCACGAAGGTTTTGGCTCTGCTGTTAATGAGGTGCCTCTGGCTGTTTTTCCTCCCTCCTTTAGAGAAATCTCTTCATCCGTTCCAGCTATTTCCTCTGCTCCTTTGGCTATTTCTGCTCCCGCCGCTGCCTTGCCCGTGGATTTCTTAGCTCCTTAAGTTTCCGTGCCTGAGACTTCTTTAGCTCCACAAATTTCATTGCCCGTGGCTCCTTCATCTCAGCCTGCTTCCGTGCCTCCTGTTAGAGAAGTTGGGTCTTCTAGCAGGGAGATGAGGCAAGTGCTAATTGAGGTTCCGGCTTATGGGAGCCTTTTTAAGAGATCCCTTCCCCTCGCTTTCAAAAATGATGAATATGAAGTCCGGGAGGTCATTCTTCTGCAGTTGATGTTACGGATTAGCCTCACTCTTCAGGCCAGCAGCTTTGCTCAGCATTTTTTGCCGATTGTCAGCCTGTTCAGCTGACCTCAGAGGATTCCTGTCACCCGGCACAACATGTTTATTCTCGGCGGCGATTACAGTCTCTTTCCCAAGGTCAGGCTACTCCAGAAGATCAGCAGTCTAGCCCAGTTGCTTCCTTTCCAGTCGCTTCCTCAAATTCTGGATCCCGCTTTTCTTTTTATATTTCTTTTCTCATTTTTTTATTGGTTTACATGAGTAAACCATCCATGTCTTTCTTGTTCCACTACACCAATTAAAATATTGTGGTATGTTTGGTTTGAATATTGTATTCTTTATTAGAATATTGTGGGATGCATGATTTGAATATTGTATTCCAATTTAAAATATAGGGGTATGCTTGGTTTCTAACAATATTGAAAGCTTCTTTCCGCCATTGTTGTCAGAAATATTTCGTCTTTTTGGACCTGGAACCCTAATTTTTACCATGCCATATTTTTTCTACTTTCCTTTATGCCAAAATCCTTATTGGATGCTCGAACTTTAGATTTTGAGATCGTAATTTCGCACATCTAGCATTATCATCCCTTTGGAAGCCGATTCATAGATTGCGTGTGGAGTTTTATCCAATAATTCCACTTTTTCCGATTGAATTTCAATGGGAAAAGAAAGTTTATCGCCCTTTCCAAGTATTTTTCAGTGTTATGGAAGCCAATTTTCTCTTCATCCAATCCTTAACTTCTTTAGTGCTATTGCTTGCTTGAGATGGAAAAATTGAAAGAAGTGATTGTGTGATCAATGAAAGAACTAGTAAGAAGGAACAGACGAGTATAAAATGCTTAATAGAATTTTGAGAAAGATATAGTATTATCCCAATTAAATGTTGATTGAAGATATCGTAAAAGAATTTCCAAAAAATAATTTAATCCCTTAAGATGTGGGATATGTTTAATGGTATAATGATATTTCAAATTTTAAGAAGTAAATAAAGTTATATAAAGTAGGTATAGAATATAAAATAAATATTTTAAGGTATATGAAGTTAAAGATTGTTTTTAACGGGTAGACCACATAGTTTCTCTTCTTTGTCTATGTGTAAACATAGTACGAGCTAGCTAGCTTTCGGAATGGTAAGTGAAAAATAACCAGCGTTTGTAAAGTCAGTGAAAAATATCCACTATTTTGCTGCAACACGAGATGTTCCAGCATAATATATTGGAGATTGGAGCACCTGTATATGAACTTCCAGCATATTATGCTGGAACTCCAACACACGAAAAGTTCCAGCATAATATATTGGAGATTGGAGCACCTGTATATGAACTTCCAGCATATTATGCTGGAACTCCAACACACGAAAAGTTCCAGCATAATATACTGGAGAGTGGAGCTCCTATGTATGAACTTCTAGCATATTATGCTGGAACTCCAGCACACGAAAAGTTTCAACATAATGTACTGGAGATTGGAGCACTTGTATATGAACTTCCAACATATTATGTTGGAACTTCAACACATTATAAAATTTCAGCATGTTATGCTGGAAGTTCACATGTAAAATATTCAAACTCCAACATATTATGCTAGAATATTTTTCGGATTTTGAACAATGTATTGGTTCATATTTATCTTTACATGAAAAGTGGCTATATTTCGATTACTTTTGAAACTGTGGCTATTTTTCAATTACCACTTGTAAATCTGGCTATTTTTGAATTTCACCCGTCTCGTGTTAATGTATTATTTATTGGGATCTTCACACAAACAGCCAACCATATTTATTGTTTACTTTTTCTAGCCATATACATAAATTATAAATTAATTATACATTATTATACACATATAATACATAAATTATGCATATATTATAACCTTATCGGCTATTTTTAGTTTAGGCGGTTAGATGAGGTTATTTGGGTTAATGAGATCTTTACACAAATTTTTAGCCATATACACAACAGTGGGTCATATATTATTTTATTTGAATAATTTTAGACGAAAATAGTACTATAGTAGTTAAAGAAGTAGTTTGATTGAACTCTTGGAGGTTGTTCAAATGTCCTCAAATGAAAAAGGAAAGTCATACAATGAGAAAAACGGAGTAATAAATTAAACATCTTTGAGAGAGGTGGAAACTATATTAAGTCAACACTTTCAAAGTACCACCATTATTTAGAAAATTTGAATAGGAATACATAAAGTTTAATTGGATAGACTATAACTAGTTACAGGAAAGTCAGTACAATCTTTTCGATCAAGAAAATATTTATTTATTTATTTATTTATTGTTCAGATTTGAAGACAAATATTGTCAGAAGTATTGTTGTTAACACTTTCTAAACTTAACATTATTTTGAAGTATCAAGGATTGGAAAATAAAAAAACTAACGAAATTCTCTCTCTAAAACTGTTTTCTCTCGACGTACGTTAATATGGACCTGCTAACGTACGCAGTAGGAAGCCATGAAAGGGAGAGGACGACCCAAGCAGAACCTTATGAAGATTCTGGCCACTGATCAGATATCAGTAGATGCCCAGAATGCAGTAATGGAGCTGTTTGTCTCACCAAAAGGAATAAGAATTGAAGAACCAACTAAGGCTGTCACTCCGAGGAGCATGCAAAATGAGCAAAACAAGATGGAAGTAGATCCAGCGCCAAAAAATGCCAAGATGAAAGCAGTGATAACTACACCTGTAGCTGCTAGTGGTATAGGATGTGGATCTGGGAGTGGAAAAGCTCAGTCATAGCTGAAGATGCCAAATAGCAATGAAACAGTGCCATGCAAATCTGACACTGTAGAGATCCCCAAAGGTACTGAGCAAATTGAAAAGGTAAAAGGAATCAATCATGGGCTAATGTAGTAACAAGGAATAAATTGGCAATGAGAGGGGTGAATCTCAACATATCGCACCGATGATTTAAGATGGAGAGAAAATTATGAAGCTAGATCTTGAGGATGTTGAACAGGATAATGCAAAATGGAGCTCAGCAATAGTGTTGTATGTAATTGGAGATTCACGTACGATAGGAGCTATGGAACGATTCATAAATTCAGTCGGTAAATTTTCAACTAAACCTCAGATTTATTATCATAATGAAGATTATTTTGTGATTAGATTTACTAATTTTGAAGAAAGGAACCAAGTATTATTTACTGGGCCTCATACTGTCAATAATCGACCCATAGTTATGAAAGAATGGACACCAGACTTCAGTCTGCATGACGAAGTATTGAGAACCATTCCGTTGTGGGTAAGGTTTCCAAATCTTCCACTCAATTGCTGGAGTATGAAGGCACTAAGTAAGATAGGAAGTGCATTGGGAAATCCAGTAAATGTTAATGATTGTACAACTGGTTCAATCAGGATTTCTTATGCGAGGATGTTAATTGAGATAAACATTACCAAAACCCTGCCTAGAAGAGTGAAGATGTTGGATCCAATGGGCAAAACAATTGAACAAGATATTAGTTATGACTGGGAGCCAACTTATTGCAACAAATGTTTGAATATAGGGCATAATTGTAATGAAAGCAGAATTCAACAACCATAGAAGATGTCAAAGGCAAGCAAGTCTGGCAGAGGACTGACAGAGATGGTCCCAAGGAAAATAAGCAGGAGATAGAGCTGATAATAGGCTAAATTCACGTAGTTTAGTGTATATTTATACTCCAACTTAATGATGCTTCACTAGCCTAGGGTTGTTAAATGATGTTAAACTGTCTCTAATTGTGGAATTTATGTTTCGCAGGAGTAAAATGCGCTTATGAGAACCTAGGATGGTGTTTGGAGCCAAATTGAAGGAGAAAAACCCCTTGGAGTATTTAACGTATGAAAAGAAGGAAGGAAATCTTTGGGACAGATTAAAAGTCCACTAGCGCGACCTTAGCGCGTCCACTAGTGTGACCGCGCTAGTCCAGATTCCAGGGGCAGACCAAAACCCCATTAGCACGCCCACTAGCACGACCGCTCTACCCAGCGATCCCCAGGCAGAACAAAACCCCATTAGCGCGCCCACTAGTGCGATGACTAGCGCGGGCGTGCTAGTCTCAGTCGTGCACGTTATTTCCCAGGGGTACAATTGGAAGTTTGGGGAAATTTCACTTAACCTAAATAAGGTTCAACTCGCCCAAATAAGGAGATTATCAAGGTTTAGAGGCTTGTTCAAGAAAAGCAAAGGCAAGAGGCAAGGAGGGAAATTGGGCACAAATCTCATATCTCTTCCTTGTGATTTTACCATTGTTGATGAATTCTTTTGTTATTTTCAGTACAATTATGAGTAGCTAATTTCTTTAGTCTAAGGTTTTGGTGGAACCCGTTGAGGATGAACGTATTGTTATATTAATATAGTTTGCTTGGTTTTCATCTCTATTTGTTCAAGTACGTTCTTGTTGTAGTTGATTGAAGGGCCCTCAATTAGCTGTGCCTATTTAGTGTGTATCTGCTCGGGAGGGAGTGCAGATTTAGGTAGTTGTTGAACAACACCACTCCCAAAGTATAGGAGGAATCCATAACCGAGGGTTTAAAGGTTGGTTTAGGAATAACGATACCTTGGGTGCAATCTAAAGTGAACTGTAATAAAAGTCAGCTAGCGTAGCTCGAGAGAGTGCGTCTAGTAAATTATCATAATTTCTCGAGAGAGAATTACAGTAACATGGGTGTTCATAATTGATAGAGATAATTAGGCCAAACTATATGAAATATACAAGAAGGGATTCCATCAACGGGGGAAACCATAACATTAGATCCTTATCGCAATTGTTTACACCTCAGTTTTAGTTATCTTTTAGTTTACTTAATTTCATTCAGTTGTAGTTAGTAAAAATACCGGAAATTGATATTCATAACCTCTGGGAAATTGATTACTGAGAATCGAGTGAGTCTAACAACAATAGTTGATAGGTTAATTCCCTGTGGGATTCGACTCTTGGCGAAATACTCAGATTATATTTGCAACGCCCGCTTAGTCTTTTTATAAGACATAGTTGAGCGTGATCAAATTTTGGCGCCGTTGCCGGGGAAGATGTATTGAGACGAATCTTGTGCTTAATTGGGAGAAGTTCCATTTCATGGTACAATAGGGAATAGTCTTGGGACACTTGGTGTCGAGCAAAGGAATCAAGGTGGATCATGCCAAAGTAGATATGATTGCAAAGCTTCCACCTCCCTCATCAGTTAAAGAGATAAGAAGCTTCCTTGGGCACGCCGGGTTCTACCGGCGATTCATCAGAGACTTCTCCAAAATAGCCAACCCCCTATGTAAGTTGCTCGAAAAAGATAACCTTTTTGTGTTTTCTAATGATTGCAGGGTGGCTTTTGAGGAGTTGAAAAAGAGGCTAGTCACGATCCCGATCATTGTTGCCCCCGACTGGGAGCAACCATTCAAGCTCATGTGCGATGCTAGTGACTACGCAGGACAGCGAAAAGAAAATATTATGCACCGAACTACTATGGAAGTGGGACATTGAGTGGAGCTCAGCTGAACTACACAGTGACCGAAAAAGAGATGCTGGCAGTAGTGTTCTCCTTTGACAAGTTCAGATCATACCTAGTCGGCTATAAGGTGATTGTGTACATTGAACATGCTGCCCTCAAGTATTTGATTGAGAATAAATAATCTAAGCCGCGCCTAATTCGTTGGGTGCTGCTACTGCAAGGATTCGATCTAGAGATTCATGACCGTAAGGGCACGGAGAACCATGTTGCAGACCATCTGTCGCGACTTGAAGGTGCTGAAAATGCAGCGGAAGCAGAGGATATTCTGGAAACCTTTCCAGACGAGCAGCTACTTGCTACGAGCATGGAGGAGGTGCCATGGTATGCAGACATTGCAAAATACCTGGCAAGTGGTATTGAGCCCTATGAACTCTCATCTGTCCAAAAGAAAAGGTTTTATCGTGATTGCCGCAATTATTATTGGGATGAACCTCACCTGTTTAGAATTTGTATTGATAATATGTTACGGAGGTGCGTCCCCGAGATAGAGCAATTTTCTATTTTGCAGGCTTGTCACGCATCAGCGTATGGAGGGCATTTTGGAGGAGTTCGAACATCAGCCAAAGTTCTAGAGGCCGGATTCTACTGGCCAACTGTATTCAAAGATGCACACCAATGGGTGAAAGGTTGTGATGAGTGTCAAAGGACGGGGAACATATCCCGTCGGCATAAGATGCCTATGAACCCGATTCAAGAGGTCGAGGTGTTTGATGTTTGGGGGATTGACTTCATGGGTCCCTTTGTCAGCTCCTATGGCAATAAGTACATACTTGTTGCTGTAGACTATGTATCAAAATGGGTGTAAGCTGCAACACTCGCCACCAATGATGCAAGGGTGGTGGTGGGGTTCTTGAAGAAAAACATATTCATCCGTTTTGGGATCCCAAGGGCCATCATCAGTGACAGAGGCACTCACTTCCGCAATTATGCCTTCAAAAAGTTGTTAGCTAAGTACGATGTGCGCCACAAGGTGGAAACCCCTTATCACCCTCAGACGAGTGGGCATGTTAAGGTATCTAATCGATAAATCAAGAGTGTTCTGACTAAAACGGTGAACGCCACAAGAACTAATTGGGAAAAAAAGCTTGATGACGCACTCCGGGCCTACCGAACTGCATTCAAAACACCAATTGGTAAGTCTCCATACAAGTTGGTATTTGGAAAGGCCTGTCACCTGCCGGTAGAACTGGAACATCGAGCTTGGTGGGCACTGAAACAGTT
Organism: Nicotiana knightiana; assembly: GCA_005239525.1. Lineage (NCBI taxonomy): Eukaryota > Viridiplantae > Streptophyta > Magnoliopsida > Solanales > Solanaceae > Nicotiana > Nicotiana knightiana. The sequence goes on from ML389052.1 coordinate 165,767, forward strand.
AAACATGGAACTTGATGCTGCAAGCACAAGTCGAGTCACTGAGCTGCATGAGTTGGATGAATTCAGGTATCTTGCATTTGAAAGCACGAGGCTGTATAAAGAAAGAAGGAAGAGGCTACACGATAAGAACATTCTGGATCGAAACTTCAAACCCGGAGATATGGTACTACTATATAACTCAAGATTGAGACTATTTCCGGGTAAACTCAAGTCCTGATGGTCTGGACCACTTCGTGTGGTCGAAGCGTGTCCCTCAGGTGCTGTAGAGATTGCTTCTGAAAAAGGTGCCCCCACATTCAGAGTTAATGGGCATAGATTGAAACCGTATGTGGGGATGGACGAGAACAAGGAAGTGTCGGTGGTGCTTCTTGATGAACCTCAGAGGTCGAGCGATCCTTAAATGCGCTCAGTCTGCATCGTGCCACGGTGTTAAATCAGGCGCTTCATGGGAGGCAACCCATTGACTTGTGTATGGCTGAAGCCTTTGATTGGCCCAACAGAGAGGACCAAGCTAGATAGTCACAGTTCTCTTACCTGGGCTAATGAGGTTGTGCATTCCTCCTTGAAGGTAATGTTCATTCTTTTGTATCTCATTCTTATACATGTAATTACCGTATCTAATTGATTTTGTTTTTGTAGATCAATCTCATAGGCACAAAACTCATGAAGAGGATTTCTAACACGGAGCAAGATCTAAAGGAGTGGCATGCTGAAGCAGGGAATTGGAAGGGGCAATATGAAAGCCTGAGGCTCGACATGGAAGCCTTAGAAGAAGAAAAGATTACCTTGGAGCGGCAGATGATAGTTGTGGCTGCGGAGTTGGCAGTGGAGAAGGATTTTTCTAACCAAGCGAACAAAGACAAGAGCATTCTTGAGTCTTCGTTTGCTGAGCAATTATCCAATGCCTCAGAAGAAGTTAGAAGCTTGAAAGCCTTGCTAGAGCAGAAGGAGGAATACTCAAGCAAGCTTGTGCAGTCACTCACTCGGACTCAGGAGGATCTTCGCATTGCTTTAGACAAAATCCAATCTCTGGAGGAGTCAATTGTACCTTTGAGGGCTGCCCATGAAGCTGTTGAAGTTGAGAAGGATGGGTTAAGAGCTAAGCTTCAGATATGGGAGAGAGATTATGAAATTCTCGAAGAGGCGACAGCTGTCGATGTTAGTTGGGCATACATGAATTCTCACCTCGATACATTGACGGAAATGAGTCGGGGAGATTTCGACCTTAACGCTGAAATTGTTAAAATCAAGGAAGCCATGGAAAAGGCTCAACAAGGTTTGAATCTTTCCCCACCTGAAGGTGAGACTCCTGCTGTCCGAGAATCTTTGTCCGAAGCTGCTCTTACTCCTTCTGCTGATGAAGAAGTCAATCCCCCTCCTCAAGAAGATTAATATGTTGATTCAACCCTTTTTTTTTTATCTTTGTCTTAATTGGTGGTTACCCCCAGTCCCATCGGGGGTAAATTTGGATCTCTTTAAAGTCCCCAAATGACAACTTAGGGGCACCTCAATGTATAAAAAAAAATCTTTACGGCTAAGTATAAGTAATACTTAGTTTTTACTTAGCCGTTTTAATATATTAATGCAAGTATGACCTTTGTTTTTCCGTTGAGTTTCTGTTCTACTCTTTAAGTCCTTTGCATGCTTTATTTTTCGAGGTTTTAGTTTTACCTCTGAGTTTTGCATATAGAATGCTTTAGACTACTCGCACCTTTTCGTAATAGGCACGGTGTCATTTAAATGTGTGCCTTTTTGTAGTAGGCATAATTTGTGAAAGAGGGCCCTTTCTGATCAACACTTAATGAAGAAGACGTCTCAACTTCATAAAGATGTAATAATACAATAGAGTGATAGGAATTTTTCACATGTTTAAGAATGTTTCTGAGGAAAGTTTTTTTTTTTTGAACTTTCACAACATTTTACATGTGTTTGATTATCGTCTAAAACTCATGTTGCAACTGTTTTCTTTTAACAGATTTGATATACACTTATATTTCGTAATTATTTTCCGTAGGTAATAGTTTTTTTGAGTTAATACAAGAGAGCAACTGTTTTTCGTTCGTAACAGTTTTTATTCAAGTTGGGGTTTTCACCCGTAACTATTTGTGTTGACAACGATTTTCAATAAGCATGAGGGAAATGCTCTTACATCCGTAACTATTTTATTAGATAATAGTTTTTTGAACAAGTACAAGGATTTTGATCTTTCATATGTAACTGTTTTATTTTATAACAGTTTTTTATATGAATACAAAAATTTCATAATTGTGTTTAGTTACAACAGTTTTGAATGAGTACAATGATGATGATCTTCTATCCATAACTGTTCTGAATGCGCATTTCTTCCTCGTATCTAACATTTTACCTTTTAACCTGAACAAGTTCGAAGGTTTTTTGGATTAGGCTTTGTGTTTGAGTCTTTGGCTCTTTCTATTTTGCTTGTATCACTTGACTTGTTTGATAGATGGATCTTCAGGCTTGAGCTTTGGATTTTTGATAGTCTTTTTTGCTTCGTCTTTGCCTTCCATACTGTATAGTCCCCCAAGTGTTTGAGCTTTGAAGAATGAAATCTCGAGCACTTGACTATTCCTTCCTTGTGGTCCTTTTCCTGAAAAGGAAAAACATACGGGACTCGAAGGTATATAGTTTTTAGATGATGACTGATTAACCCTTTAAAACGTCCATCAAAAAGTGTAACCCAAGATCGGGAATATAGTTATTTCCTCGCATCTTTGCAGGTGTAATATCATCATCTGGTGATAGGTTAGCTTTATGCCTATCATCTAAAAAGGTTATTAAAATTTTAAATGTTCAAAATAAAATCGAACGTGTGATACCTGACCGGGGGTACGTCTTTTCCTTAAAAGTAGTACTTCTTCAAGTGAATTGAATTCCAACTTGTTGGTAGGATTCTGCCGTCCATAGCTTCCAACTTGTAGGCGCCCTTCCCAGCTATGCCTCGAATTTTGTAGGGTTCTTCCCAGTTTGGATTTAGCTTTCCTGCGCATGCTTCTTTCGTTGATTGAAATACTTTTTTGAGGAAGAATTCCCCAATCTTGAAGTACCTGAGATGAGCTTTACAGTTGTAATAACGCTCTATGATTTATTTTTGAGCTGTCATTCGTATCAGTGTTGCTTCTCTCCATGGTTCGAGCAGGTCCAGATTGGTCCTCAATTCGTCGTCATTTGCTTCCTCCGGTGTTTTTGTAAGTCTTAATCTCGGTTCGCCAATCTCTACAGGTATTAAGGCTTCTGAGCCATAGACAAGCGTGAACAGAGTTTCTCCCATGGATGTTTTTAAAGTTGTTTTGTATGCCCATAGTACCGCTGGTAACTTATCAGGCCAGCTTCCTTTGGCTCTATCTAGCCGCTTCTTTAGATTGTTGATGATGACTTTATTCATTGACTCAACCTGACCGTTAGCCACGGGATAGTATGGCGTTGAAGTGATCCGTTTAATTTTCCAGCTTTCGAAGAATTCTGTGATTTGCGAGCCTATGAATTCTGGGCCATTATCACACACGATCTCCTTTGGTATCCCAAAGCGGCATATTATGTTTCGCCATAAGAAAATTTTAACTTCCTTTTCTCGCACCTGTTTGAATGCTTCTGCCTCTACCCACTTTGTAAAATAGTCGGTTAGCACGAGCAAAAACTGTACCTGTCCTTTTGCTGTGGGAAGAGGCCCCACTATATCCATACCCTATTTCATTAAGGGCCATGGGGATATTATTGGATGCAATAATTCCACTGGTCGATGCATGTTATTTGCAAACATTTGGCACCTGTCGCATTTGGATACGAAGTCCTCGGCGTCTTCTTCCATCTTAGGACAATAATATCCAGCTCTGATTAAGGTTTTCACTAAGGATCTTGGCCCTGAGTGATTTCCACAGTGTCCTTCGTGGACTTCTTTCATCACAAACTCCGTTTGGTTAGGTTCGAGGCATTTTGCTAGGGGCCCTCCGAACATTTTGCGATATAACGAGTTGCGAATGAGGCAGTACCGTGCAACTTTGCGGCGAAGTGCTTGAGCTGTTTTCTTGTCTTCAGGTACGGTGCCATTCTATAAAAAATTTAGGATTTCATTTCTCCAATCCCAGGTTAAATTGTTGAAAGTTACCTCATTTCTATCCTGGTCGATCACTGAATGGAATAGATGAACGACAATTGCATTGCCCTTGTTTGTTACTTCTGTGACTGCTGCGAGGTTAGATAATGCATCTGCTTCTTCATTTTCCTCTCTAGGTATTTGTACTACCTTCCATGTTTTGAATTGTCTCACGAGCTCTCGTGCCTTTTCTAGATATTGTAGCATCCGAGTCTCTCGAGTGATGTAAGTCCCCTGCATCTGATTTACTACCAGTTGGGAATCACTTTTGATCACGATTTGCTCGATTGAAAGCTCTTGTGCAAGTTCTAACCCTACAATAACAACTTCGTACTCTGCTTCATTGTTTGTTATAGGATAACATTTGATAGCATGTCGTGTCTTTTCACCCATGGGTGATATTAAGACTATGCCTAAGCCGGCACCTTTTATATTGGAAGAACCATCGGTAAATAGGGTCCATAGACCCGGATTAACACCGTTGAAGAGTTGTAACTCTTTTTCCACTTCAGGGACAATGCTATTACTAAAATCAGCCACAAAATCAGCTAAGATTTGAGACTTGATTGCAGTCCTAGGCCGATATATTATTTCATGCTCAGTTAATTCTATGGCCCACTTGGCTAATCTTCCTGATAGTTCTTGTTTATGCAGTATGTTTCTTAATGGATATGGGGTAATAACTATGATTGGATTACATTGAAAATATGTCCTTAATTTTCTAGCTGCCATGATTAGAGCTAAGGCTAAATTTTCTAGATGTGGATACCTAGTTTCAGCATCCAGTAATGTCTTGCTTACATAATAAATAGGAGATTATTTACCTTTATTCTCCCTTACCAATACTGCACTTACAATAATTTCCGAGACAACAAGGTAGACGTATAGTCGCTCCCCCTCCTTCGGCTTTGACAACAACGGAGATTTTGAGAGATAAGCCTTTAGGTCTTTGATAGCCTGTTGACTTTCTTTAGTCCATTCGAACCGATTTTGCTTTTTGAGAACTGCAATGAAACTTTTCTCGGAAGATTTGGATATAAATCTTCCTACGACTGCAATTCTTCCCGTTAGTCTTTGAACTTCTTTTTTGTTTATAATTACATCAGGTATTTCTTCTATAGCTTTAATTTGATTAGGATTTACCTCTATTCCCCTGTTTGATACAAGGAAACCCAAGAATTTACCTGATTCTACGCCAAAAGCGCATTTTTCTGGATTCAACTCCATATTATACCTGCGTAAAATGTCAAAGGTAATAGAGAGGTGTTGGAAATGGTTTTTCGCCCGTGTTGATTTTACCAGCATGTCATCAATGTAAACTTTCATTATTTTCCCAGATGTTCCTGGAACATTTTGGTCACTAGCCTTTAATATGTGGCTCCAGCGTTTTTTAAGCAAAAAGGCATGACTTTATAACAATAAGTCCCCCTTCTTGTAATAAAGGAGGTTTTTTCCTCGTCTGAGGGATCCATTTTAATCTGATTATAACCAGAATACGCATCTAGAAAGTTTAACAATTCATGACCTGCAGTGGCATCAATCATTTGATCTATATGTGGTAATGGGAATGAATCTTTGCGGCATGCTTTATTTAAGTCAGTATAATCTACGCATACTCTCTATTTTCCATTCTTTTTAGGCACAACCACAACATTAGCTAGCTATTTAGGGTACGTTACCTCTCGTATTGAACCAATCTTTAAGAGTTTCTGTACGTCTTCGTCAATCACTTGGTTCCTGAATGGTCCTTGCTTTCTTTTCTTCTGCTTAACAGGTACGAATGATGGATCTTCATTTAGTTTATGAGTCATCACCTCTAACGGGATACCTGTCATATCTGAGTGGGACCATGCAAAGCAATCTATGTTAGCCTTTAAATAATCAATTAACTTAGCTCTTCGACCGGGACTCAGCCTCGTGCCTATGTACACTTTCTGTTCAGGCTTTTGTTCGAGCAATGGAACAACTTCGAGCTATTCCGTAGTTTTTTTTATGTGCTCATCTTCCTCCGGTTCATGAATGATGTCCGGTCTGGAATCTTCATCTGTGTGGTCCAATGCCTCTTCCGTGGTGACTTGATTCACTTTCTCGTAAGTATTCTCTTTCGTACCTGTTTCAGCAGTAATACCTTCTGTACCTATTTGGTAGTAATTTCTTCCATGCATATTTGGGCGGTGTCACCTGCTTGGGAGATTTCCTTATCCTTTGATTCTTTCACCTCTACTTTTTTGTTGTAGTGTACCACGGAATTTATATTTCTCGCGGTTTGCTGATCGCCTCTAATTTGCTGAATCCCCCATTCAGAGGGGAATTTAATTACCTGATGCAAGGTGGAGGGTATTGCTTTCATGTCGTGGATCCATGGCCTTCCCACGATTANCATAAGTGCTAAGTTCAATTTCTCCTTTTGTTATAACCGTAGAGTTATCAAACCCTGATATGGCTCGTGCCCTTGAGATTACTTGATTCCCCAATAGCATTTCTTCTATGACTCATAGCAAAATGATATTGACTGAACTACCTGGATCAATCAACACTCCTTTTACGTTAGTGTCATGAATAAGTAAAGATATTACCAGAGCATCGTTGTAAGGAAGCATTAATCCACCGATATCTGCATCATCGGAGGTTATATCGTCTGCTTCCAGATTTTCACGAACCCGCTTTCCGTGTGTAATTGTGAACTTCGTGGTCGTTTTGCATACCACTCCGTTTACTTCTTCTCCTCCGTGTATCACGTTGACGGTTCATTTTGGAGATGGAGGTTTTGGGGGCTCCTACCTGTTCTTCATGTATGATTGTTTACCTTTTTCACTAAACAATTCTGTCAAATATTTATGTTTCAATCATTTTTCTACCTCACCTTGCAAAAATCCGCAATCTGCAGTTATGTGCCCATGATCATTATGGAATTCACAACAGAGATTTGGGTTCCTCTTATTCAGTTTCGACCTCATCTCTTTGGGCCATCGAACCTTATCACCCAAATTTCTTAACACTGAACTTAGTTCGGAGGTACTTACATTAAAGGTGTGATCCCCAATTCACGCATTACCTCTAGGTCGTTGATCTTGATCCCTTCTGGATCTAGATGAGGACGAGCCCGCATCTCTGCTTGGTGGTCCAAAATTTTCGAACCTGGGATGAGTTTCACGTCCCAATAGTCCCAAGTAAGGATTGTACCTATTTTTACCTGATCTCCTGTCTGATTCTGAATGTCTAGATCTGGTATAATCTTCCTCTTTCGGACGAGCAATGATATCTTCTTCTATTCAAAGTTTAGTACTATACCTGTTATAAACATCGTTCCACGTTGTAGCTGGGAATTCTCTCAAGCTTTCCTTGAGTCTTCTCGTAGCTTCTGAGCTTTTGTCATTTAGATTACTTGTGAATGCCATGGTTGCCCAATTATCAGGCACCCTTGGTAGTTGCATTCTTTCTCGTTGAAACCTGTCTACAAATTCACGAAGTAGTTCCGTGTCTCCTTGTTTTATTTTAAAGATGTCCTCCATCCTTTTCTCGACTTTTTGCGCACCGGAGTGTGCCTTTATGAAAGAATCTGCAAGCTCAGCAAAAGAATCAATATAATTTTCAGGGAGAAGAGAATACCAGGTTAGCGCCCCTTTGGTAAGTGTTTCTCCAAATTTTTTTAACTAGGAACGACTCAATTTCTTGTTTTGTTAAGTCGTTTCTCTTCACTCCGGTGGTAAAAGCAGTCACATGGTCGCGTGGGTCGGTTGTCCCGTCATACTTAGGTATGTCAGGCATTTTAAACTTCTTTGGAATGTGTACGGGTGTTGATCTTGGTTTCCAAGGTTGTTGAGAATATCTATCAACGTCAAAGCCTTTGATAACAGGTGGTACTCCAGGAATTTGTTTGATTCGATCGTTTTGTTCCTTCACCTGTTTCTTCAAAGTTAGTAATAAAGTCTGTAATTCAGATTTATTAGACATACCTGGTCTCAATTCGAGAGATTCATTAGGAGTATCTCCCCTTCCTGAGTTTGCCAACCCATATTGAGAATTTTCCATGGTGATGGTATTATTGGGGGGTGGTGTCAGTGGTGCAGGTAACGCTGTCGCTAATCCCCTCGCAAATTCTTGCAAATCTTGGCTCACATACTCTACAATCATGCGCTTTACCCGATCTTGTTCCACCGTTTGATCATTATTATCATTGTTGTTATTGGATCTTTCTGGGGATTGTTCCCTTGAACCACGTGGGGTTCCTGAAGGCGATGGAACTGGGGTTCCATTCCTTTGCTNAAGATTATCAGATTCCCTGCAACGGAACCAATTTGTTTAATCAAAGAATTGGATTCTTTGCTCAAAGCTATTTTAAGAAGAACACAGGTTTCTGATAACCAAAGAATAAGATTATAATTTTAGGTAAACTCGTAAATGGAAAGCAGTAAGATGCACAAAAAGTAAGTATATTGCAATAGTAGTTCGAATGTCTTTTTCCCCCTTACAGGATATATTTTTCTCCTTTATATAGGGAATTCCCTAATATAACGTCTACCTTTTTCGGTGATTGAGCATTAATGACTAATTATGACTCAAATGTAACATTACAATGAATCAACCGTAACGGTTGCGTGAATGTTGTGTAACGTATGGATCTCTAATTTGAAGATCTCTTAATCTGCCCTTTATTCTGCCCAAATACACTTTTGACCGTGTCTCTTCATCTTCTCAATCAGGTTGAGACTTCCGTAGCTAATTAACCCATGGGTGTGATTTGTCGTGCCTCTTTGCTTTATACATATTCATAGAGTCCCGTCCAGCTGTCGTGTCTTCATTGCTCCACGTAGACTACTGAGTCATCAAGATTTATTACACGTGTGAAACTCTTTTTTACCAATACAATGTCGTTTCAAACGTGCCAGTGAAAGATATCTTGATCTATGAACCACTCTGAAGCAATTCCTGTCAAACTTTCCCTAAAATAAGCCATGATTAATTATTCTTTGCCTCCTGCTCCCTTTAATTGGTTACAATACCTCTTCAAATAGGCAACGGGGTCACCATGCCCGTCATAGTTTTCAAACTTGGGGGTCTTGAAGCCGGGTGGAAAATGAACATGGGGAAACATGCATAGATCGTTAAAAGAAACACTCTTGTGGCCTCCCAAACCCTGTATGTTTCTCATGGTTTGTTCCAGGCTCGTCATTTTTCGGACATTTCCTCTTGTTCCATATTCTTGTCAGGCTTTTCAATCTCAACTGGGAACATGTTGTGAGGAGTATGCTTGTATGAATCTGGAACCTTGAAAGTCAGTTTTGGAGAGTAATAGTGGGCATCATGAGCATTCAGTTGTGGATCATTTTTGGACTTTTGAGCAAGAGTCGGTTGAGGGACAGTGAAAGTATGGACAATGGGTACAGTAGGTGGGTCATTTCTGAGGGTTGTAGTTGGAGGACGTGGAATGGAGGTACTGGGGATAGTGGGAAGGTTAATGCTCAAACTGAATCCAGGTTGGTACAATGGGTTACTTGTTAGAGAGATGGGCACTTGATTTGAAACTGACACATTATGAAGATTATCCAAAGACCCTATGGGAAGTGGGGACGGTGCATGTCCATTCGCCCAAGCTTGGTACATCTCTGTCAATTGTTGCTTCAACACTCTTACTTCTTCAACCAGTCCTGAACCTTGTTCGACCAATTTTCCATGGACATCATCATTATCTGACTCATTCTCATTGTTGTTTGCCATTCTACTTTTTCCTTTTGATCTCGTGTTGTAAGGATGAGTCTCCAGTTTAAACCACAAACCAACCACCTCTGTTTAACCTTATCTTTATTATTGTCGAATCTGAATTTTAAAGCTTTATAATTCAACAAACGGACCGAACACCACTGACTACGACCGGATGCCATCATGGATCCTTCCTCTTTCTTTTTCCGATTTTCGAAACTGCCTGACCCGCTTTGAATTGCTTGCTTGGTCGCCTTAAGGGATGCCTGACTCGCAATTTTGCCCGATTTCATGTCATTCTCAACTATTTCACCAATCTTAATCGCCTCAGCGGAAGATTTACCAATGGCAACCAACATGTAATGGAGGTAATCAGGATCCTGAGCTTGGAGAAAATAGTCAATCATTTCTTCCTCTTTCATTGGTGGTTTGCCCCTAGCAGCCTGCTCTCTAGAGCTGTCACACCTCATTTTTCCCTAAGGGATAGGGATAAGGGAGTTTTTCAAATTTAAGTGACATAATCGAAATGGGATTATTTTATTTAAATTCAGAGTCGCCACTCGAAATTATTTATTTACGTTGTTTCGAGTCACAAATTATTTTAAAATTCCAAATCAAGAAAATTTGACTCCATTTAAAGTCTGCAAAATCAGAAAACCGGGTAAGAAATTCTGTTAACCCGGGAGAAGGTGTTAGGCATTACCGGGTTCCGTGGTTTTAGCACGGTCTCTTTACAATTTATACCTGGTTTAAATAACGGATTATTACGTATTTAAGAATCTATGTGCGTTCTACCTTTTACCGCTTTTAATTACTCGATTATTCGTGTTTAGAGAATTATCTTAAGACGAGTTACGCGTACGTATACTCGTTTAGTTTGTCGCGTCAAAAATCATGTCACGCGTCGTATACACGATTCACAACACTTAGATTATTTAGGAAAACGTTTGGTCAAAGTCGCACGAATGCGTATCTTGAATTTATTTGAAAAATCATAATTACGTCAGGCAAACGTGTACGCAATCACGATAGTAGTTTAAGAACCGTGCCTAAAATAATTTCTACGAGTATTCATTTTTAAATCGTACTCGTATCACACGAACGTGTACACAATTAATAATATTTTTTTTATTATTATTAGTTATAGTCAGGTCACATGAAATACACACCCGAATGAGATTTATGTATCGTGACCATGTCACGGGAACCGTACGGATAGCCACGATAATTTATTAATATCACCTAAAGTAAGCTACGATGCTCTTCCTCTTCCCTCATACACATTCTAACTAGTAGAATTAACAAAAATTTACAAAAGATCAATCAACCTAAAGAACGACCAAGCAAAGTCATCTGTAAAGCCAATAGGAAATGAAGTTATTATCAAGTTAACCCAACTTTTTTTTTTTACTTTTGGACTTCCTAATTAAAAAATGCATTTTTATGCACCATGTTTATGCACTTCTGTAGAAGAACCGATCCTTGTAAAATCTCACATATGACTGGTTTTCGATTTCCTTATTCACGTTATGAACATTGAATATTATGATGGTCACGAGCCTTACAAAAGCCAGTTATCTAAGAGGTAACTCTATTTTTAAACAACACTTCAAAATCAGTGATTAGAACTAATTTCCTTTATACATATATTTAGATACAGATTTAAGCATGAGCAATTAAAAATAATTTCCTTTATACATACATTTATATACAGATTTAACTATGAGCAAAATAGATGAGGGATGCATGTTCCATCAACAAGCAAGAAATAGAAGTCAAAATGAAATCAACTACATAATAAATAAACATGGCGTTCCAATAACAAACTAATAGAGTTGGAGTAAGGTTACCAAAGCATAGTTGTACATAGAGAAAAGCTTGAATCAAAAGTACCTTTATTATTGTCGAATATGAATTTTAAACTTTTATCATTCAACAAACGGACCAAACACCACTGATCACGACGGGAAACCGGTGACAGCAACCTCGATAAAAATTTAAACTTACAACCTCAATTGACCTTAGAGATGAAATAGGAATACTGTGGGGCAAGGGAAGTTAGGACTTGGAAAGATATTCAAACTTTTTATGAAGGAGGTTTTAAGGTGGAATTTGATTACTGGTTCTTGGGTGTATAATGACCGAAAGTGGAAGTGGGTGTTAATGGAGACCAACAATATCTAACTAAGCTGGGTGAAGAAAGGATCATTGCAAGATGTGATCCAAAAATGCAACTCCAAAGTCTCTGAAGTCTATCTCTCATTCTTTATTTTTCTATTTTTCTTTCTCTTTTCTTGTGTGTGTCTCTTTTATAGATGAAGATGAATGGAGTTGTTCAGATGTGAGTGTATGTGTGGGTGAATGACGTGAAATGTGGGGTAACTGTGTGCAGATGATCGTGCAAAGGTGAAAAGAAAAATGGAAACTGCTTTTGTGTACTTAGTCAACATGATTCTTAGAAAATCTAATATTGAAATTGTGGGAATTTCTTGTCTCGTTATGTGAGGTGTCAAACAATAATTTATAAAAAATAATATTGTTTGCATTGGCAAATACGTAGCCAAGAAACCCCGTGACATTTATTTTGGTCTTGCTTTTGTTCTTGTTATTTTTACCCTTTTTTTTAATTTATAAAATATACAAGAATAAGAATATTAACCAACTACTCTTTTATAAAATAGTATTGAATTTAAGTGTGGTAAAAAATTAGTTGTTCACAGGAGACATGGGAAGAACTGAAAGAAGCCATACGTCTACAGTTCTTCCCCAAGAATGTTGAGTATAATGCAAGGAGAAAACTACAGGAGCTCCGACAGACCATATTAGTGTGGGACTACGTGCGAGAATTCTCCGCGCTCATGCTCAACATCTGTGACATGGGGGACAAAGACAAGCTCTTCACATTCCTGAAAGGGTTGAAAACTTATGCCCGCATGGAGCTGCAAAGACAACAGGTAAATACCCTACACAAGGCGATCCAAGCAGCGGAATACTTTGGGGACTATCAAGTGGAAACTCGGAAGGATAGGCCTCAACCTACTGTCTAAACGGGATGCAAAGGAGGCTAACCTAACAATGGTGGCCCTAGCAAAAGTGGGGGAGATCAGAGTGCACCCAAAGATAAGGCTCCATCCTCAGGCAGCAACAGTGTTGCGTCAAACAACAATGATCGAGGGAGAAAGACTCCCTCAGGATTCCGTCATTGCAGCAGGCCACATTGGAATAACGAATGCCCACATGCACACATGAACGCCCATCAAGCTTATGATGATGAGACGGATGATAAAGAAGACGATGCGGAGCAAACCGAACCATTCGGTGCCTTCAATGCAATTGTGGGTTCTATTTCTGAGGCATTAGCGGGAACCAGTACCGGTATCCGTAAGAATAAGGACCCCTGCCCAATCCCCAAGAAAGGGAAAAAGAATATGAATAAAGGGACTCCTCCTAAACAAGAGAGGACCTTGATGTTCGTTGAACTGAAGGTAAATGTCAAGCCCATTAGGGTGATGATAGATACAGGTGCTACCCACAACTACTTGGCCTCAACGCAGGTGGAGCGCCTTGGCATAGTTGTAGGAAAGGGAAGAGGTCATGTCAAGGCCATCAACTCACCTCCTCAGCCAGTGGGTGGAATAGCCAAAGAAGTATCAGTGAAGATGGGTCCTTATGAAGGAAAGTTCAACTTGCGCGTGGTGATCATAGATGACTTAAAGTTGATAGTTGGGCTGGAATTCTTGAGGCAAACCAACACCATGCTCGTACCATATGCGTACATGCTTCTGATGATGGGAGCAAATGGGGCCAAGCCCTACATTATCCCGTCCATGCCCATGAAAATGACCGCTGAGAACATCTCGGCCTTGCAGCTGAAGAAGGGAGTCAAAAGACATGAACCTACGTTCCTGGCTACCCTATGCACTGAAGAGGTAGAACGCTCATCGAGTCCCATTCCTACACCCGTAAAGGAGCTACTACTGGAATTTGAAGACGTCATGCCACATGAGATGCCAAAGTGACTTCCGCCTAGGCGCACTGTGGACCATGAGATTGAGTGAGTGTCGGGTGCGAAGCCACCTGCCCTGGCACCTTATAGAATGTCACAACCCGAACTCAACGAGCTTCGAAGACAATTGACGGATATGCTAGACACACGGATCATTGTACCCTCCAAGTCCCCATATGGGTCCCTGTGCTTTTCCAAAAGAAACATGATGGTAGTCTATGACTCTGTGTGGATTATCGGGTTTTAAATAAAATCACTGTGAAGAACAAGTATCCTATTCTGCTCATGGTAGACTTGTTCGATAGATTGGGGAGTGCAACGGTGTTCACTAAAATTGACCTGAAGACAGGGTATTGGCAAGTCTGGATTGCTGAGGACGATGAACACAAGACGACCTGTGTGACAAGATATGGGCCGTTTGACTTCCTAATTATGCCGTTCGGCTTGACTAATGCTCCAGCTACATTTTGCACCCTGATGAACCAAGTCTTCCGAGAGTATATTGACGAATTTGTGGTGGTCTATTTGGATGACATTGTGGTTTATAGCCAAATACTGGAAGAACGCCTGGAGCATTTGCGGAAGGTCCTAGCCCGATTGCGGGAGCATGAATTATAAGCAAAGCTATCCAAGTGCTCCTTTTTTCAAAAACAGATCGACTTCCTCGGACATGTCATTGAGGAAGGGCGGATCAAGATGGACCAGCAAAAGATCTAAGCCATCACAGATTGGCCTCCACCCAAGGATATCCACGCCTTGAGGGCGTTCCTTGGCCTATGCAATTTCTATCGGCGATTTGTGAAGAATTACTCCCTTATCGTAGTGCCATTGACAGAACTCCTCAAGAAGGTCATGCCTTGGGATTGGGGTCATAGACGAGCGGAGGCCTTCAATACATTAAAAGCGGCTATGTCTAGTAGACCCATCTAGGCCCTTCCTAATTTGGCCAAGCCATTCGAGGTACAAACGGATGCTTCCGACTATGCTCTTGGGGGGGACGGGGATCTTGCTAAAATACGGGCATCCCGTAGCATACGATAGCCGAAAGATGAAGGATGCAGAGTGGCGCTATGTCGCCCATGAGAAAGAACTACTGGATCTCGTTCATTGCTTACGCCTTTGGAGGCATTATCTACTGGGGTCCCCGTTCGTGGTCAAGACAGACAACACAGTTTTTAGTCATTTCATGACCCAGCCGAAGCTGAATGGCCGACAGGCCCGATGGCAGGAACTCCTAGCAGAATTTCACTTCAACCTGGAGTACCGAATTGGGAAGACTAATCATGTTGCTGATGCGCTCAGTTGGAGAGCTGACCTAGCATCAGTGTGCCTACTCGCCACCCTAAGGGGGAGTGAAGTAGCTACCACCATAAAAGACCAGATACAGGATCTACTCATCAAGGATCATGTTGCACAGTATTTGGTTGATCTAATAAAACAGGGCAAAACTCACCAATTCTACATAGAGGATGGGTTCCTGAAGGTAAAAGGGAACAGACTATATGTTCCTAAGGGAGGAGATCTGAGAAGAACCCTTCTGGCGGAATGTCACGACACTTTATGGGCTGGCCGTCCCAGCGAAGAACGCACCATGGCTTTACTTCGTTGTGCATATTATTGGACTCAAATGGCTGATGACGTACCTTAGTATGTGAGGACTTGTCTAGTATGCCAGACGGACAAGTCTGACCGCTTGACACAAGCGGGACTCTTGCAACCACTAGCTGTTCCAAAGAGACCTTGGGAAAGCGTGTCTCTGGATTTCATCATCGGATTGCCCAAGGTCGGAGACCTCACAACTATCTTGGTTGTGGTGGATCTGTTTTCCAAGTATGCCACCTTTATTGTAGCACCTCAATATATATCAGTAGAAGATACAACTCAACTCTTTTTTTCGCATGTCGTCAAATATTGGGGCCTGCCCAAAGACATCGTTAGTGATCGCGATACATGCTTCACTAGAAACTTTTGGACCCAACTATTTAAGTGCCTCAGATCAAAATTGAGTCATAGCTCAAGCTTTCATCCGCAATCTGATGGCCAGAGGGAGCGGTTCAATGGTATGTTGGAGGAATATCTCCGCCACTTTGTTACTGGATCGCAAACGAATTGGGTGAAGCTTTTGGATGTTGCTCAACTGTGTTTCAATTCACAAAAGAGCTCTAGAACAAACAAAAGCGCTTTTGAAATTGTTACCGGACAGCAACCGCTACTCCCACACACCGTGAATGCACCAAACATGTCAAAATATCCTCGTGCTTCTAGCTTCTCAAAAGAATGGAAGAGAAATTTGGATATAGTGCGGAGCTATCTTGTCAAAGACCAAAAAGCGGATGAAAAGGCATGCTGATCAGAATCGTCGCTTTGTTGAATACCAAGTAGGAGACAAAGTGATGGTCAAAATCCAAAAACGATAATTGTTTGCAGGGGTCCATGACCCTCGCCTATTGCAAAAATATATTGGACCTTTGTCCAGTGAAAGGCGCATTGGGAAGGTTGCATACCAAGTGGATACCCCAGCTTGGTGGAAAATCCATCCCGTCTTCCATGTCAGTCTTTTGAAACTTTTTAGGGAAGACACGGAGGATCCTTCACGGAGCCAACTCACAATACCCAGTATTCGAGGCCCCAATTCAACCGGAAAAAGGCGTGCCGAAGCTATTCTTGATGATCGGGTTATTCATGCCTCAATGAAGGATCACTAAGAGTTCTTGGTGAAATGGAAAGGTTGTGATGCAGAGGAGAATACTTGGGAGAGGGAAACAAACCTCAAAGCCTATAAGAGCCTAATTGAAGATTATTTTGCAAGAAAGGCGCCGAGGACGTCGCCAACTAAGGTGGGGGAGAATGTCATGGGCGGATTTCTAGCCATGCCCCATGACCCCTTGGACGCGCCCCGTGGCGTCCTGGCAAGCCTCTCAACGCCTAGCATCACGAACGGCCCCGTGGTCTTGGTTGCGCCAAGTGACAAGCGTGTATGTGCCTCTGTCGCTCCATCGATATCCCTCGCTAGCGCCCAGCCGCAAGCAGCTGCCAACAGCGTCGTGCGCGCAGATCGTGATGCCAAAGACAAATTTGCTGACAACGGACCTATTTCTACCTTGTAGGAAACTAAGTCTATTGTAAATATAGAGTAGTTTTATTCCATGTAATTTCATTATGTTCCTCTAGCTTAGTTAGGTCAAGTCTTGTAACTTTGGTTTATTTTTTTAAGCATTATTAGGGGGGATCAAGCAATCAAAACTTTCTAGCAAGCAATTCTCTATACTGGTGTCTCTCCCCCTCGACAGCGTGTTGCCTTCTTTTGTAATAGCTTTCATTTATGCAATCAAGCTTTCTTTCAATTCTCTTTATTGTTCTCTCAATTGTTCTTGACATATTGTCTCTTCACTCTCCATATGATACATTGAGGGGGTGGGGGTGATATGTGTGTGGTTGATTGGATACTGTTAGTAATCTTTGTCTGAAATCAGACAATCGAAAAAGTAAAGAAACGTTAATTCAATAAAATAAAATAATTTTTGAGGCCACAAGTTACTTTTGTGACCTTAAGGAATTTAATCCTCTCACTGTTTCCCAAGGTCATGGATTATTTTCTCCCATGATAGAACAAAAAAACTATTATGTAATACTGGCGATCGAAATTACAGAACTTTGCGAAGTCAACAAACAGAGCAAATCACACTTAACACTTTGTTTATTTTAAAAGATAATGCAACAATGTAAAAAAGAGGGGATAATTTTTCAGTTTTTTCATGTTTGAAAAATAAGGTCAAGCCTCTAAATTTATAGACAATAAAAGGGTGAGATGAAGAGGTGCAATCCAAGATGTGCCTCTTCCATTTTTCATTCATATCGTTTAAAAAAATATCCAACAATCCCCCACATGAATGGAGAATGGCTATATGATGAAAACATGCATAAAAAAATTTGTGATTTTCAAGTAAGAATTAATTGCATTTTGATAAGTAGGTTTCCCTTTGATCTTTCTGTAGTGAACTTAAGTCGGATATACTCAGTCAATCGGTAGATTTGATATCTTTGAACTGTCGAGCTTTGGTGTATACCTATACAACCATAAGTCACACAATCAATCCGTAATTGTCTTTGGTTTTTATTGTTGTGTTCGTTTCAGCCATGAACACTGCATGGTTCATAAGTTCATAGAGAACTGGCCTTACTGAATTCTCCTTGAAGCGGCTTACACTTACACTTACATAGGTGATTACTAAACGTGTATCTCATAGATACACTGTTTGATATACCATGTATCAAACTTAGAAACCATTAAAAAGCCTTAATACTTTATCCTTGGTACGAAACATTTTCTCATCACGATAATGGACCAAAATTTTATTTTGACAATGTTGAACCACCTCTAATGACTTTGTTTGATCTCCTTGAACCTAGATCTTGGGATCTCCAGCCTTCTAGGTAGATTTATCGCATAGTGACTTGTCCTCGATCATAGTCCCATTCCCTTCGATGACTTACCATCTACCTCTCTAGTTAGGCCTTTTGTAAGTGGATCCGACACATAATCCTTTGACTTTACATAGTCAATTATGATAATTCTACTAGAGAGTAGTTGTCTAACGGTATTATGTCTTCGTCGTATCTGACGAGATTTTTCGTTATACATAACGCTACTAGCCCTTCCAATTGGCACTTGACTACCAGAATATATGTATATAGGTGCCAACATTTTGGGCTAAGATGGAATTTTTTCAAGAAATTTCGGAGACATTCAACTTCTTCACCGGCCTTCTCTAAGGCTATAAACTAAACCTCCATTGTAGAAAGGTAATGCACATTTGTTTGGATGATTTTCAAGACAATGCTCCTCCACTGATTGTAAAAATATATCCACTTGTGGATTTAGTTTAGGTTGATCTGGTGATCCAATTTGCATCACTATACCTCTCAATAACCTTATGATACTTATTATAGTTCAATGCATAGTCATGGATATATTTCAAATATCCCAAAACTCATTTTATTGTCATGACAGTTCAATGCGAACTTCCTTATGCCGTAGACTAATATGTCTCGACTTTCTATTGCATATCAGATTATTGACTACACTTACTGTAGTAATAGTATAGTATAACAACAGCTGGATTAATTGGCATTAGTTGTGGCTGCAACCTTTTAATAAATAACACATTTTGCAATCACTCTGCCATTTTCAAGCATTTGTATGCTATTTATTCATACGTCTATATGATATGCAAATTATAGCACCTTCATTCATGAAACAAATCTAACTTGCAATGGAGTTTGGTCATGTTCATCGGTTGCTTCACCTCATTATAGACCAACATATTTATACATTATTTCATGAATGATCATGTTTATACAAAACATACAAATGCACCTTTCATGAAAAGTCACAGCCTTCCAGGTGACACCATTTCAAGAAGTGCTAAACATTATAAATGTTCAAGAAAGAACAAATCATTTCTGGAAAGGCACGTAAATAACTTTCGAATTTGTAGTTTCATCACTAGTGATCACTAAGACTGAACAAGTAATGAATTCGCCGACTAAACATATCAATATCCACTAAGGATTGATAAGGTTCAAAAATTATATCATTTAGACATTACGTCTAAAATTTTGTCATGTATAAGCTAAAGGCCCCTATATTTCAAACATTTCATGTGCATTTTCTATTATTCACTAATCTTTAAAACCATTTGATACCATTGTGTCACAAAATTTCATATGCCATTATTTGGGTGCTTGTTTTAGTCTAAAAGAGACTAACAAATCTGCACGCCTTCTTTTCTTTTACAGGAACCACAAACTCTTTAGGTTTTTCCATATAAATTTCTTCCCCCAAATCTTCATTTAAGAAGGATGTTTTCACATTCATTTGATGGATTTCAAGACCATACACCGCAGTCAATGCTACTAATATCTATATCTACGTAATACTTATAACCGACGAGTATGAGTTAAAATAGTCAAGGCCTTCTTATTGTCTATATTCTTTGACAATAAGTCTTGCCTTATACATGTCAATAATTCCATCATCTTTTATTTTCCTCATGAAAATCCATTGGGAACTCAATGATTCGTTCCCTAGAGTAAGATCAACTAACTCCTAAGTATGGTTATTTAATATGGAGTCTATGTCATTATTGACTGCTTCTTTCATAAGACATAATTTCTTTCCAAGTTTGAAGCTCATTTTCCAACAAGAATGTCAGAAATCTGATCCAATGGAACTAGTTGTCCGTTGACGTTTACTACGTCTCGGATTCACCTCTTTAGGTGTACTTTGCTTTGCTTCTTCCCGAGGTCTATTAGATATTTCACTAGACGACTCACATTCCTTTTTATACGAAAAATATTCTCAATGAATTCAGCATTATCTGATTCGATTACCGTATTAATATCGATATCGAATTTTTTTGATTTATGAACTAGAAAATGATTGACTTACTATTTGTTGCATATCCTATGAAAACACAATCAATAATTTTCGGTCTGATCTTTACCCTTTTGGATTTAGGAAATTGCACTTTAGCCAAGCACCCCACACTTTAAATTATTTTAAGTTGGGCTTCCTTTCTTTCCATTTTCATGTGGAATGGATTGCATTTTTCTATGGGAAACTCGATTGAGTATCCGGTTAGCTGTAAAAACAGCTTCCCCCAACAGTTCTAGAATAAATCAAAACTTATCTACAAGACATTCATCATCTCATTTAACGTTCTATTCTTTCTTTCCGCAATTCCAGTAGATTGTTGTCACGACCCAACAATTGTAGTAGATTGTTTTCACAACCCAATTTCTCCTATAGGACGTGATGGCGCCCAACGCTACTGCTAGGCAAGCCAACAGTTGACTAACTCTGTGATCTTTTCTTTTAGAAATTTGAAATAGCTGATTTTTAATTATTCCGAATCAAGGAATGAAAAAGTTAGTAAACTGACAAAGTAAACAATTTCAAAAGAAACGGAATGAAGTAACTACTAAAAAACCAACAAGCGTCTACTAGCATAAATCTCCAAGACCTGGTGTCACAAATATAAGAGCTACTAGAAGAAGTCAAGGATGCACGCCAGACTGATATCCAGATTCACCTGCCTCAGATCATGCACGATTAGTGCAGAAGTGTAGCGTGAGTACATAAACAACATGTACCCAATAAGTATCCAGTCTAACCTCGAATAAGTAGTGACAAGGAATCGACTTCGACACTTACTATTGGCCAACAATAAAATAATAGAATTATAACTAAGCATGGACTATATAAATACAACCGAAAATGCAAGAACAAGCATAAATGAACAATTATTTCACTAATAGTAAGTCCCAATTAATTTCCATCAATTAATAAATTAATCTCTCAAGCCAATGAAACAACATCAATTATAGTTGGGCTTCAAGAATTATTACTCACGAATTATGTCAAGGTCGTATGGCCCGATCCAACATATAAATAAATTAATTATGCACTGCCGAGGGTCGAACGGCATGAACCGTATATGCATCTATTCTATTACCAAGGCGTTCGGCCCACTCCACAAGAAGAGAAGATACTGTATAAATAACCGATTTGAAGATTATTAAGAGGCTAATATTCAAGGAAACGTCAATTCTCATTAACGGTCAAGTAACCCGTCCAACACTCAAGCAAATAAAATTGAAATTTTACAATTTCCTTTATCAAGTTCCGATATGTATTAAGCATTTAAATTAGCAAGTAAGGTGCAAATATCGCAAGTATCACATGATTTGGGTCCTAAACTACTCGGACATAAGCATAATTAGTAGCTACGTACGGACTCTCATCACCTCGTACGCACGTAGCCCCCACAAATAGGAGCACATATTAAATCAATTCATCTATGGGGTTAATTTCCTCTTAGAAGGTTAGAAAAGAGACTTACCTTGTCTCAAGGCTTACCTTCCACTCCAAAATTGTGCTTTAAACCCTCAATTCGGTGCCAAACGACTCAAAGCTAGTCAAATATTATATAAAATAATCAATACATGTTCAAAAGTTCATATCGTAACTATTAAAGTGATTTCCCAACCCTAATTAAAGAATTCCTAGAATTCACCCCTTGCCCATGTGCCCGAATTTCGGAAATTTTCGAAAAAAGTTGTTACCCATAATCCCATGAACTCAAATATATGATTTTTGACTAAATTCCATAACCATTTTTGTGGTAAAATCTCATTATTATCAAAACCTAGATTTTTCATCTAAACCCATATTTTCAACAAATTTACACGTTAAATCACCATATGGAACTATTCCCGATCTTGGAATCCCAATCGGACCTCGATAACACAAAACCTACTCCATACCAAATTTAAAGAACTTTAAAACCTTCAAAGAGCGAACTCCCACTATTAGGCGCCGAAAAGCTCCCGGGTCATCCAAAACCCGATTCGAACATACGGCCAAGTCCAAAATCATCATACGAACCTATTCGAACTGTCAAATCTCGATTCTGAGGTCATTTACTCAAAATATTGATCGCAGTTAAACTTAACCTTTTAAAGCTAAATCAAGGAACCAAGTGTTCCGATTTCAACCCGAACCCTTCCAAATCCCGTACTAACCATCCTCGCAAGTCATAAAACACAAATAGCACATACATGGAGTCTTATTTAGGGGAACGTATTTCTAGAAAGCAATACGATTGGTCGGGTCATTACATTCTCCACCTCTTAAACAAATATTCGTCCTCGAACGGGTCTAGAATCATACCTGGAGTGCTGAATAAGTGTATATCTGCTCCGCATGTCCTCCTTAGACTCCCAAGTCGCCTCCTCGAGTGGTTGGCCCCTCCACTGAACTTTTACCGCGAAAATACTCTTGAACCTCAACTGGAAAACCTGCCTATTAACAATGGCAACTGGCTCCTCCTCATAATACGTGCTCTCATCTAAGTGAATCGTGCTGAAGTCTACCACATGTGATCTGTCAGCATGAGACCTCCAGGGCATAGACACTTGAAAAATCGGATGAACCCCTGATAGACTGGGAGGCAAGGCACGCTCATAATAAACCTCCCCAACTCATCTCAATACCTCAAATGGGCCTATAGACATTGGGCTCAACTTGCCCTTCTTTCTGAACATCATGATCCCCTTCATCGGCGATACTTTCATGAGAACCTTCTCGCCCACCATAAATGATAAATCACGCGCCTTCTGATCCGCATAACTCTTCTATCTGGACTGTGCTCTGCAAAGTCGCTCCTGAATCAACTTTACCTTTTCCAAGGCATCCTTCACCAAATTACTACCATATAACTTAGCCTCGTCGGGCTCAAACCATCCGATGGGAGAACCACATTGCCAACCATATAAAGCCTCAAATAGATCCATCTCGATGCTGGACTGATAACTGTTGTTGTAATCAACCTCGGCCAAAGGCAATAATCGATCCCACTTCCATCCAAAGTCAATCACACATTCTCTTAGCATGTCCTCCTAGATTTGAACTATCGGCTCCGACTGCCCGTCGGTCTATGGATGAAAGGTTGTGCTGAGCTCTAACGGGTCCCCAACTCACTCTGTATTGCTCTCTGAAGTATACGTGGTCACTACCGGAATGAAGTATTCCGACTTGGTCAACCTGTCGATAATAAACCAAACTGCATCAAACTTCCGCAAGGTCCGCGGCAACCCAACTAAGAAGTCCATAGTAATGCGCTCCTATTTCCATGCAGGTGTAGTCATCTGCTGGAGTAGGCCACCTGGCCTCTGGTGCTCATACTTAACCTGCTGGTAATTTCGACACCTCGCAACATACTAAACTATGTCCTTCTTCATCCGCCGCCACCAATAATGATGTCTCAGGTCGCGATACATCTTCGTGACACCTGGACGAATGGAATAACAGGAACTGTGTGCCTCCTCTAGAATCCTCTCCCTCAAGCCATCAACATTAAGGACACATAGGCAACCCTGGAGTCGTAGAACACCATCCTTACTGATAGTAACCTCCTTGGCACTACCTTGTAGTATCGTTTCTCTAAGAACCAACAAGTGTGGGTCATCATACTGTCGAGCCTTGTCTGCTCTAATAGTGAAAACTCGCCAACAACGTATGCAAGAACTCAACTAGGCTCTGAAATGTCCAACCTCACAAGTATGTTAGCCAAGGACTGAATGTCCAAAGCTTATGGTCTCTCCTCTGCTGAAATGAATGCCAAGATACCCATACTCTTCTCCTTTCTACTCAAGTCCCGAATGATAAAGAATAGTAATATCGTAGTCCTTTAGTAACTCAAGCTACCTGCACTGCCTCAAATAGATAACCCTTTGCTTGAACAAATGCTGCAAGATACAATGATCAGTGTAAACCTCCTAGGACACCCCACAAAGATAATGCCTCCAGATCTTAAGCATGAACGATAACGGCCAACAAATCGTGTACATGATAATTCTTCTTATGGGGATTCAGCTGACGTGAAGCATATCGCCCCTCCTGCGTCAATACACAACCCAAACCAACGCATGAAGCATCATAATACAAAGTATACATCCCCAAACCAGAAGGCAACACTAGAACTGGTGTTGTAGTCAAAGTTGTCTTGAGATTCTGGAAGCTCGCCTCTCAATCAGCGGACCAAGACGGAGAACCATTATGGTTCAATCTAGTCAAATGTGTTGCAATAGATGAGAAGCCCTACACAAACTGACGATAATAACCTGCTAACTCCAAGAAGCTCCTGATCTTAGTCGTCATATTAGGACGAGGCCAACTATGAACTGTCTCAATCTTCTTGGGATCCACCTTAATACCCTCGCCTGATACAACATGCCCCAAGAATGCTAAAGAATCTAGCCAAATCTCACACTTGGAGAACTTAGCATATAGTTTCTGTTCCCGCAAGATCTGAAGCACCACTCTTAAATGTTGCTCGTGCTCCTCCATGCTGTGCAAGTAGATCAAATTTTCATCACTGAAGAAAATGACAAGTGAATCAATATATGGCCTGAACACCCTGTTCATCAAATACATAAATGCCGATGGGGCGTTAGTCAGACCGATGAACATCACTAGAAACTCATAATGGCTATATCTAGTCCGGAAAGAAGTCTTCGAAACATCTGACTCCACAATCCTTAACTGATGGTACCTCGATCTCAAGTCGATCTTAGAAAACACCCTGGCATCCTGCAAATGGTCAAACAAGTTATCAATCCGTGGCAACGGGTACTTGTTCTTAATGGTAACTTTGTTCAACTGGCGGTAATCAATGCACATCCGCACAGTCCCATCTTTCTTCTTTACAATTAACACGGGTGCACCCCAAGGTGATACACTCGTCCTGACGAACCCCTTTGCTAGAAACTCCTCAAGTTGCTCCTTCAACTCCTTCCACTCTTTCAAATCCATACAATACGGCGGGATAGATATAGGTTGGGTACCTGGAGCTAAATCAATGCAGAAATAGATATCACGATCTGGTGGCATGACTGGAAGATCGGAAGGAAACACATTGGAGAACTCCCGGACAATAGGTACTGAATCAGTCACCGGAGACTCTACGATAGTATCCCAAACATAGGCTAGATAATACAAATAACCCTTCTCGACCATATGGAGCCTTCATAAAAGAGATGATCTGAATAGGTGTGCTGACAGACGAACCTCTCCACTCCAATCTAGGAAACTCTGGCATCGGTAAGGTAACATTCTTGGCATGGAAATCAAGGATAGAGTGATATGAAGATAACCGGTCCATGCCCAAGATGACCTCGAAGTCGGTCATATCAAGCACCAGAAGATCCGCTCTAGTCTCATAACAACATAATGTAGCAATGCAGGACTGATAGACCCGATCCACAACAATAGAGTGGCCGACTAGAGTGGACACATAAAGAAGAGTACTCAAGGACTCACGAGAAATATCAAGGAAATGAGTAAACATGGATGACACATATGAATAGGTAGACCCTGGATCAAATATATCGAATCATCCCTACCACAAACATAAATAAAATATATGATCACAACATCTAAGGCCACTGCATCTGGTCTGGCCAGAAAAGCATAGAATCTAGTTGGAGCGCTACCTGCCTGGCCTCCACCTCTACGATGGCCTCTACCCACCTGCCCTCTGCCTATGGGTGGCTAGACAGCTGGTGTGGCTACTGGCATTGTTAGCCTATGCAGAGAACTCTGCTGCACTACCTTTCCCCGAAGCTTGGAGCAGAACCTCCGCACGTGGAAGAAATCTCCGCACTCGAAACAATCTCTCGGTACGAAGGGTTGCTGAACTTAAATCTGATCCTGATGGCCTGAATACCCACTGGAGAACCATGAATAGCTGGTGGGCGGTAGGAACTCCCTGGCATGGCTGAAATAGGGTCGAACTGGAGCATTCCGAGGAGGCGGCGGCGTTGGATATGTGGGCCTGCTAGGCTGACCTCTCCCAAATTGACCTATGCCCTTAGATGGAGCACCACTGAACCCTTCAAAAATGAAACTACTTTTCCCGCGGTATCTGATCTCGGTCCCGCTGACAATAACCCTTAATCCTCCAAGCTATCTCCACAACCAGCTGGTAAGAAGTACCCATCTCAACCTCTCGGGCCATAGTGTCCTGAATACCGGAGTGAAACCCCGCAACAAACCTCTGTACTCTATCCGTCTCAGTAGAAAAGTATTATAACTACATGGCAACACAACTCAGATAATCTTTCCTTATAATCCGTCACTGACATCTGACCCTGCTGGAGCTGCTTAAACTGGAACCGCAACTCTTCCCTCTAGGAAGGTGGAATATACCTATCCAAGAAAAGGCGTGTGAACTAATCCCAATTCAAGGGAGGAGAACCTACTGGTCTTCCAAGAAGTTGAGACTGCCACCATCTACGAGCCCTGACCTCCAGCTGAAAAGTAGTAAAATTCACCCCGTGGGACTCTAATATGCTCATGTTGTGCAGTTTGTCCCTTCACCGATCAATGAAGTCCTTGAGCTTCTCATGTCGCTCACCCCCAAAGACAGGAGGGTGTAGCCTAGTCCATTTTTCCAATAGCTTCTGCGGCTCACCGACCGCAGCTGGTCTGGGCTCAGGTACGGGTGCTTCCACTGGCTGGGCTCCGCCCACGGGTAGTGTGCCCAGGGTCTAATATACAACAGCTGTGTAATGACCCGATCGGTTGTTTTAAAAATTTAATCTCTATTCGGTGGCGCAAGGTCTTGAACAGCTTCACATTGTGTATATCGACCTGCGTGCATGGTTGGATTCAGTTACCGGATAATCCGGAGTAAAATTGGAAGGAAAATTTCAATTGTTGAAGCTTAAGTGATGGAAGTTGACCGGAGGTTTGACTTTTGAGTGAATGGCCTCAGAATGAGTTTTGGGTGATGTCAACAGCTTCTTATGATGATTTTAGACTTAGGCGCGCGTCCGGAATTGGTTTTGGAGGTCTGTAGAGTAATTTGAGGTAATTCGGCGAAAGTTAGAATTTCGGCGATTTCGGCCGATAGGTGAAATTTTGATATCAAGCTCGGAATGGAATTTAGAGAGTGGATTTAGGTCCGTTGTGTCATTTATGACTTGTCTGCAAAATTTGGCGTCATTCCGGGTTGAATTGATAGGTTTCGGCTCGAGTTTTGATATTTCAAGATTTAAAAATTCATAAGTTTGATTTTTGGTTCGATTCATCGTTTTGGTGTTGTTTTATGTGATTTGAAACCTCGAGCGAGTCCGTGTTAGGTTATATTGTGTGTTTAGACGGGGTTTCGGGGTCCTCGGGTGTGTTTCGAATGGGCTTCGAGTCAATATTCTCTATTTTTGCGCTGTTGTTTTCTGGTGTCTGATACCCTTCTTCGCGATCGCGTAGCTTGGCATTTTTTATCTCTGTGTCCACGAGCTCATTGTTGCGTTCGCGATGAGAAACCTGGGAATCCTTCCTTTTTCTTCTTCGTGTTTGCATGACTCCCTTCGTGATCGCAGAAGCCAGCCTACCCCTTATACGAGGTCGCATAAGCTATTACGCGATCGCGTAGCACATTTTGGACCAGCAGCTAGTCCCTTCTATGTTATCATACCTCTCCTTCCGCGATCGCAATGGACAAATGTCTGGACAGACAGAATATATTCCAAAAACGAAGGTTAGACCATTTTATTCATATCTTGACTTCTAGAGCTCGGTTCTTGGCGATTTTTTATGGGATTTTCATGAAATTCAATTGGGTAAGTGTTCTTCAACTAGAATTAAAAATATTCCATGAATTTGTCATTGTTTTTATCATTTAATTTGTGTTTTGAGTTTTTATCATGAAAAATCGTGAATTGAGGGACCAAATGGTATCGGAATTGGATAAATTTTGTATGGTTGAACTCGTATCGGAATGGGTATTCGGATTTTGTAAAATTTGACGGGTTCCAAGGTGCGGGACCGGGGGTCGACCTTTGAGGTGATTTTTATATTTTTGTAAAGATTGAAACTTTATTATCCTGTATAGTTCCTTACAAGTTTTATGTGTATTTTGAAGTAATTTTAGTTGATTTTGAGTCGTCCGGAGGTCTTTTCGCCCGAGAAGTTCATTTTAGAGTACCGGGTTGTCGCATTCGAGGTAAGTATCTTGCCTAACCATGTGTGAGGGAATTACCACTTAGGATTTGAGTCTTCTATGTTGATTGTAATCAGCGTACGCGAGGTGACGAGTGCGTACTCGAATTTATTTGTAATAGGTTGGCCTTTTAGGATGCTTATGACCTTATATTTCCTGTGTATGAAGTTATAACTGTTATGACCGAGTTTCTGGTTGCTAGTCTCATCTCTTCCTGCTTGAGTTAGATTTTCTTGCTTCTAGTTTCCTTTGTTGTTTGTTTGATATTAATTGGCTTAACTGAATATTCTACCTCTTCTACCATCATGCTATATTTCCCTTCATAAACTGCCTGCTTAACTAGAATTAGTATAACCTCATCCTATAATTGTTTTGCCGTAATTGGAATATCTATACGTTGGTGTCAAGCATGCCCGTGAGTCGTATTGTGATTTATATGATTTTCTCTTGAGTTTTACTTAGGTTTAGTTTGATAATCATCTGTGTTGATGGTATCTCCTTGGTGTGGTCTGTTACTGAGCATTGTTCAAGCTAAGATTTATTCCATGAAGCTAATTGTTTAAGCGAGATTGGTTATAGTTGTTTTCCCTTGCCGGGATGATTTGGTTTCTCTTATTGTGAACTTGAATATTGAAAATCGTTGCTATATTTTCTTTGTTTTCCCCTCGTTACATTGTTTCTCTTTGTTCTTGGCATTCCCTTCAGTGGATACTTCTTATGATTGAGTTTTACCATTCTTGTGATTTAAGTTCTTGTATTGATTTGCTCGTCGCATTTGGAATTTCTGTCTTTTGTTGCTTTTGTGCTTGTTGTGGCAATGTACGATGTTTATGTCGTGTTCTGTTTGCTATCTCTGTTGGCTGCATTGAATATTTAAATTGGGACTACGGACGTATTTCGGGAGCTTTCCCCCTATACTGCATTGCATATTTAAATAGGGACTACAGACGTATTCCGGGAGCTTTCCCCCTGTACTGCATTGCATATTAAAATTGGGACTATGGGCATATTCCGGGAGCTTTCCCCCTGTACTGTAATGCATATTTAAATTGGGACTACAAACGTATTCCGGGAGCTTTCCCCCTATACTGCATGACTAAATTCTGAGCTACGGGACGGAATCCCGGTTGTTTTATATTGAAGGAAAACTATGGTTGAAGGACAATTATTGAAAAGTAAAGTTGAAAGGTATTTACCTTGAGAGAAACTATGTTTGCAAAGCGTTTTATCTTGGAGGAAATTATGTTTGAAAAACATTTATTAGAAAGGTACATTTGAAAAGCTTTTATTGAAAGGAATTTCATTGAGGATTTCGTTTTGTAAAGTATATTTATGTATCTTTGGAGGAAGTATATTTAAAAGGAAATTTTCACGCTGAAATGATTATATTTTTAAAAAGCTTTCATTATAAAATTGCGGCTGAAGAGTTTCACTCGAGGATTTGACCAATTTATTGGGTTTTATTGGCTAAGGCCTAATGTGGACAAACTAATGCAGTGATGAGTTACTAGTGTTCTTATTGTGTTGTGGTTTCTGATTGGGCTTGTATTCCTGTCCATTTTTCTGTGTATTTTTATGTTGTTCCGTTGTTGTTTGATGTACTTCCTTCTGGATTGTAGTTGTTCTGTTATTTACTATCTTGTGTAGTCATGAGATAGATGTCATATTCTGTCATTTTATACATATATACCTGTTTAATTATTAGACCAGCGAGTGTCTTGACTAGTCCTCGTCACTACTTCACTGAGGTTAGTCTTGATACTTACTGAGCACCGTTGTGGTGTGCTCATACTATTCTTCTGCGCATTTTGTGCATATTCCAGGATTTGCATAGTCGGTTGATTGATAGTTAGCAACGCGGTTGCTGTTGTGGAGACTCAAGGTACAACCGCTTCAGCGTTCGCGGTTTCGGAGTCACTTTCCTATTTTGCATTTACACTATTTTTGCTTACTTCCAAACAGTTGTAATTAGAAGTTGTAGTCTATAAAGCTTATGACTTGTATTACTGGGTTTTGGGAATATGCAATGTATAAAGAATTATTTATTTTAGAAAAATATTAGATTTTATTATTATTGTTGTTATTCCATGAATATTAGGCTTACCTAGTCCTTAAGACTAAGTTCCATCACGATACCCAACGGAGGAAAATTTGGGTCGTGACAAGTTGATATCAGAGCTCTAGGTTCATAGGTGCTACGAGTCATAAGAGAGTTTAGTATAGTCTTGCGGATCGGTACAGAGACGTATGTACTTATCTTCGAGAGGCTGCAGAACTATTAGGACAATTTCACTTCCTTCAATCCTATCGTGCGAGTTCATTGATCTTGAAGTTTGAAATTACCGTTCCATTCTATCACTGATGGTGAGGACATGAGATGCGGTTCCTGATGATATTACCCTCGAGGCAGATGTCGCTAGGGGCAGAGGTAGAGTCGACAAGAAGCACGTACCGCAGTTAGGGCACCTGCCAGAGTACAGGAGCCGCCAGTAGTCTCAGTTGGAGAATCAGATTGATTCCAGGTGTACCAGCTACTCCACAGATCAGGGGAGGAGTTCAGACTCCCGCCGCCTTCATTCTAGAACAGCGAGATCATGTTGGTAAGGTTCCAGTTGTCATGGTAGCACAGCATGTGGTTTCAGTTTAGCCCGTGGGTAAGGCAGCAGCATCTGAGGAAGGACAACTTAGACTTGAGAGGTACAAGGAATACCACCCTCCTACTTTCAGTGGATTGGCGATGGATGATGCCAGGGTTTCTGGAGGAGTGTCACTGCATTCTCCGTACTATGGATATTGTGGAGTCGAGTGGGGTTGCTTTTGTCACGTCTCAGTTCAGAGGAACGGCTTGTCAGTGGTGGCAGGCATATGAGTTGGGGTAGCCCGTTCGAGTTAGCTTCACTTGCATGGATTCAGGTTTCAGAGATATTTTTTAGGGAGTTTTCACCTCAGTCCCTCCGAGATGCATGGCACGCAGAGTTTGAGTAGCTGCGCCAGGGCGCTATGTCAGTATTACAGTATGCCGTCAGATTTAGTGACTCGGCCAGGTATGCACCTCCCTTGGTTGCTTCAGTTAGGAGACGGGTCCGTAGATTCATTGAGGGACTCAGTCATGATATTCGGTTCAGTAGGACACGAGAGTTATAGTCGGATGCCTCGTTTCAGCAGGTAGTAGGGATACCTCGCAGGTTAGAGAGCATGTGGAACCAGGAGCGGGAGGACAGAGGAGATCAGGAGAAAGAGTTCAAGGAGGCAAAGAGGTCTCGTAGACCGGAGAAATCTACTAGTCCTTATTATGGAGGCAGGGTACGAGGTGATGGAGGTTTTTGTGGGTCAGCCAGTTCAGTTTGCATTACCAGCTTCGCATGGGGTTTCAGGTACTCATGGGTCTCAGAGTACTCGTGTTGCAGTTTCCACAGCCACTCAGCAAAGAGGTTGTGTTGAGTATGGGGTACCATTCACAGGTTGGGAGGTTATCCCAGGATCCAGGCAGGTGTATCACAGCAGGGTATTCAGATGTGTAGAGCGTGCCAAGAGGGGGAGGCCCGACCCATTGATGTGTTTCATCTAGTAGGTTGAAGGTCGTTGTGCTAGATGTTACCATACAGGCATGTTTTAATCTGTTGCATAGGTGCACCATATGTGTTTCACTATAGTTCTGTTGGTCAGGACAAGTTTCCCTTATTTGTTACTTCATTTATGAGTGAGTTTCATGCTTTGCACTTTGTTTTCATGTTTGCTCCTGCTGGGAGATTTTATGAGCAGTAGCCCATGTTTATTGTTGTTTTTATTCATCATTAATTGTGGTGAGACTATAAGTGAATCCTTGTTGTTCATCATGGTAAGCTTTATGTGATTTTCCTAAGTATTTTAGTTACGGGTTGTGAATTGACACTCTATCGAGATGTGAGTTAAGTGAGAGTTATGATTTTATTAGCCGAGACGAGTCAGTGGGAGATTCCAATTGGTATGATATATATTCGATGTGTGATTTAGAGTTGAGGGCGAGACCCTCGTGATATTTTTTGGTTCGATATGGGTGAACCGGGCTGAGTACACCGGAAGTTATATCAGGATGGGATCCTTATGCTTGTTCATTTTCTTTAACTCCTTCCTTGTTATCTTGTTATGTAGGTTAGTATTGATAGAGGGATTGTGCTTGACAGGCTTGTTTGATAGTTTCCTTATGTGTTTTTCTTTTCATATTCAGTCATTTTCGTTATGTGTTCCCTGAGTTCCAGCTTGCTGCCCAGTGGTGTTAGTTGTGGCCTGGTGATTCGGATGTCTAATAATGAAGTCTTCGTGTTTATTGCATCATTATCAGTATTATGGTGCTTAGAAACAGATTTCTTTCAGATATGAGGCTAATCGCCAGTGCTGGATTGATTTCACGCAGCTATTGTGATCCAAAGTGTTATTATGAGCCTATGTGTGGTGTGCCATATTGTGTGGTCATACCTTGTAGGTGTAGTCATGAGTTGATGCCGCTGGTTGAGGCTGATGTCGGATATGGATTTAGAATCGGGTATTTTAGAAATTAGTAGAAGGTGAGAAATTGAGTTATGAGGCTTATTGGTGGTGATAGGAAGGCTAAATTACAGTTGTGATGGCGTCATCAGGCTTATGTAGGTTGGGGTGATGTGGTATCACTCGCGGGTGTGTGTTGGAAGTGCGCATTCAGTGATTGGATGAGTTCGAGGTGAATCTTGGCGCGTTCGAGGACGGACGTTTGTTTTAAGAGAGGGAGAATGTAACGACTCGACCGGTCATTTTGAGAATTTAAGCTTCGTTCGGTGGCTTAAGGTCTTGAACAGCTTCACATTGTGTATATCGACCTGCGTGCATGATTGGATTCAGTTACCGGATAATCCGGAGTCGAATTGGAAGGAAAATTTTAATTTTTGAAGCTTAAGTGATGGAAGTTGACTGGAGGTTTGACTTTTGAGTGAACGGCCTCGGAATGAGTTTTGGGTGATGTCAACAGCTTCGTATGATGATTTTGGACAGAGGCGCGCATCCGGAATTGGTTTTGGAGGTCCGTAGAGTAATTTGAGGTGATTCGGCGAAAGTAAGAATTTCGGCCGACAGGTGAAACTTTAATATCGGGCTCGGAATGGAATTCAGAGAGTGGCTGTAGGTCCGTTATGTCATTTATGACTTGTCTGCAAAATTTGGCTTCATTCCGGGTTGAATTGATAGGTTTCAACTCGAGTTTTGATATTTGAAGATTTGAAAATTCATAAGTTTGATTTTTGGTTTGATTCGTCGTTTTGGTGTTGTTTTATGTGATTTGAAACCTCGAGCGAGTCTGAGTTAGGTTATATGACTTGTTTATGTGTTTAGACGGGGTTCCGGGGACCTCGGGTGTGTTCCAGATGGGCTTCGGGTCATTTTTCTCTATTTTTGCACTGTTGTTTTCTGGTGTCTGATACCCTTCTTCGCGATCGTGAAGTCCTTTCCGCGATCGCGTAGATTTGCATTTCTTATCTCCGCGTTCGCGAGCTCATTGTCGCGTTAACGATGAGCAACCTGGGCAGCCTTCATTTTTCTTCTACGCGTTTGCATGACTCCCTTCGCGATCGCAAAAGCCAGCCTACCCCTTATACGCGGTCGCATAAGCTATTCCGCGATCGCGTAGCACATTTTGGACCACTAGCCATTCCCTTCTATGCGATCGCACCTCTCTTTCCGTGATCGCGATGCACAAATGCCTGGGCAGACAGAATATAATCCAAAAACAAGGGTTAGACCATTTTATTCATATCTTGACTTCTAAAGCTCGGTTCTTGGCGATTTTTGATGGATTTTTACGTAATTCGATTGGGTAAGTGTTTTTCAACTAGAATTAAATATATTCCATGAATTTGTCGTTGTTTTTATCATTTAATTTGTGTTTTGAGTTGAGGAGAAGGTTGGTTTTGAAAGAAAATTTCTAAAATGAAAAATCGTGAATTGAGGGACCAAATGGTATCGGAATTTGATAAATTTTGTATGGTTGAACTCGTATCGGAATGGGTATTCGGATTTTGTAAAATTTGACGTGTTCTGAGGTACTGGCCCGGGGGTCAACTTTTGGGTCGATTTTTATATTTTTGTAAAGATTGAAACTTTATTATCCGGAATAGTTCCTTACAAGCTATATGTATATTTTGAAGTTGTTTTAGTTGATTTTGAGTCGTCCGGAAGTCTTTTCGACCAAGAAGTTCATTTTAGAGTATCGGGTTGTCGCAGTCGAGGTAAGTATCTTTCCTAACCCTGTGTGAGGGAATTACCCCTTAGGATTTGAGTCTTCTATGTTGATTGTAATCAGCGTACGCGAGGTGACGAGTGCGTACTCGAACTTATTTGTAATAGGTTGACCTTTTAGGATTCTTATGACCTTATATTTCCTGTGTATGAAGTTATAACTGTTATGACCGAGTTTCTGGTTGCTAGTCTCATCTCTTCCTGCTTGAGTTAGATTTTCTTGCTTCTAGTTTCCTTTGTTGTTTATTTGATCTTAATTGGCTTAACTGAATATTCTACCTCTTCTACCATCATGCTATATTTCCCTTCATAAACTGCCTGCTTAACTAGAATTAGTATAAACTCGTCCTATAATTGTTTAGTCGTAATTGGAATATCTATACGTTGGTGTCAAGCATCCCCGTGAGTCGTACACTATGATTTATATGATTTTCTCTTGACTTCTACTTAGGTTTAGTTTGATAATCATCTGTGTTGATGGTATCTCCTTGGTGTGACCTATTACTGAGCATTGTTCATGATGAGATTTATTCCGTGAAGCTAATTGTTTAAGCGAGATTGGTTATAGTTGTTTTCCCTTGCCGGGATGATTTGGTTTCTCTTGTTGTGAACTTGAATATTGAAAATCGTTGCTATATTTGCTTTGTTTTCCCCTCGTTACACTGTTTCTCTTTGTGCTTGGCATTCCCTTCAGTGGCTACTCTTATGAGTGAGTTTTACCATTCTTGTGATTTAAGTTCTTGTATTAATTTTCTCGCCGCATTTGGCATTTCTGTCTTTTGTTGCTTTTGTGCTTGTTGTGGAAATGTACAATGTTTCTGTCGTGTTCTGGTTGCTCTCTCTATTGGCTGCATTACATATTTAAATTGGGACTACGGACGTATTCCGGGAGCTTTTCCCCTATACCGCATTGCATATTTAAATTGGGACTATAGATGTATTCCGGGAGCTTTCCCCATGTACTGCATTGCATATTTAAATTGGGACTACGGACGTATTTCGGGAGCTTTCCCCCTATACTATAATGCATATTTAAATTGGGACTACTGTTGGTTGATTTCCCAGTGCACACGCAAGTGTACGTGGTCGACAAGTAATATAGGA
>MDKJ01072422.1:0-10185 GCA_005239525.1 Nicotiana knightiana
CCTATATTACTTGTCGACCACGTACACTTGCGTGTGCATTGGGAAATCAACCAACACTTAGCCTCAAAGCATCCTCGGAGACATTCGTTTGTTTGCTCCCCTAACACGTATCAACGAATCCTTTCAAGTGTTTATATGCATTTTGACCCAGTGCACAAGTGAAGAACCCTTGTTGCTCGAGCAAAAAGAGAATCACATTGGTTATTTGAAAGTTGCCCGCCATAATATGGGGTGGCACTATAGCACTTGCATACCCTTCATTCGGAAACACCCAGTATGGAGCTGCTCGTGGTGGAGGTGGGGGTGGAACAGGCCTCATCAATTGGCTTGAGGTTCAAGAGGGACCTCATCCATTGTATCACCATCAACGTCTGCAGCCCCCAAGACTATGCTTCTGAGCTCGTTGTTTTCCATGATTGCACTTATAATACTCACACGTTAGTAACAAGGAAGGAAAATAAGATATTCCAAAAACACACCTAAATATATAGCTAACACCATTTTTTAGCTCCCTGGAGACGACGCCAAAAATTGATCTCGTCCAATTTCACTCTTCTAATTGAGGATATGAAAACGGTTGGTGAAATAGTAATACCCAACAAAAGTCGGGGTCGAATTCCGCAGGGAGCTATATGAATGGGTGTTAGTAGTATATATCTTAGCGCGTGAGTTTATATATTTAAATTTGCACTTCATCAATATTTTGTATTGTTTTAAAATCTAAATTAAGCTATGATTGCGTTTTAAAGAACAAAACTAGGAAATTATTTTTGGTTGTTTTTCAAATAATATAAAATGACTAGGGCTATGACCTTCACCTAGGTGTTTGCCGAATGTGTTGTAAACATTAAATCTTGTTTTATTGGTTGGAGCGTAATATAGCTATCAACACTCAAGTACCCACTCACTACCTCTCAATCAGAGAGTGATTTTGCCCAATTTGGCTTTCTCAAGTCCAAATGGGTATTGAACAAAATAGTTGATAATAAGCTCAAGTTGGGTTTTACTATCTCTAGGTTCAACTCTTTAATTAGGCTTATCAATCTCTCGATTGACCCAATTTCTTGCTAGCCAAGTTTTTCTAGACTAAGTCTCTCTTTATCTAGTAGAGACCAAGTCAAATAGGCATGAAATAATATTTGTAACCATTAATTCTTCAAATAAAAGAAAGAACAAGGCTAGATAATCAACACACAACCATAAACAAGCAATAAATCAAACACCCATTAAGTTTACACCCTAGTGTTGGGTCACAACTCTAGTGAAAATCTTGCAACTCGTGCTTAAATTGGAAGAAAAAGAAGAGGAAGTGATAATTAAACCCATATTAATAATTAAAATGATGAAAATAATATTCAAAGAGCTGAAATAGCAAAAACTACTAAAAGGAGCAAAAGAAACCGTCTAATGTGGCTGCTGATGTCAAAAGTTCACCTAAAAAAGTGAAACTCTTCTATTTATACAGGGCTGGAATTTTTGGACAAAAATACATTTTCGGAGATTTTCGACCTTCCATGTGCGGTCCGCACTTTGCTTCAGCTTCACAAGGTTGCAAATATGCGGCCGCATAATAATGAACTGCGGTCGCACTGCCCTCTTTCTGTGGTTCGTACAATTGTGTCTGCGACCGCACATTGTTCTTCTGCGGTTCGTACAAATGTGTCTGCGGCTGCACAATAATATTGCGGTCCTCACTTGGTGTTGGAATGGAGGTGCAGGTTCTCTGAACTTTTTCTCTGACGCAGCTTCTGCGGCCGCAAAGAAAAAAGGTCAGTGTTGCGTAAGTTTGAGGCGTAAGAGTAACTATTCAAAAGAAGAGCCTTACCATGAGAATGGGCCTCCTATCTGCCCTTGAAAGCTTGCGCAACAAGCACTAGAAGTATGACATCTGCTTGCAGATGCCTTCGATCCTTTCCTTTAGCCGGGGGACCACGTTGGGAACTCGGGCAATAACTGCACGACCAGTAATTCTGATGGTGAGAAAGGAAACAAAGGAGACTTGACACTTAAGGAAAGACTACACTTACCAGATGCATCCCACTTCTCGGGAAATGGCAGGAACTCAGGAGGAATCAAATCTTCAGTTTTTACCCGAAGAAAGCGCCCTTACCATCCTCGGTCTCTATCCTTCCTCAATGCTCGAAAAGGGAGCCTTGATGGCCTGGAAAAGGAGCTTGATTAGTCCCTCTAAAAAATTCAGGGACTGTACAGACGCAGTAGGTGGTCGAGGGTGAACCTAGGAGATTCGGTGTTGTTCACAAAATAACTTAGGAGGATCACGATCCTCCAAAGAGACGGGTGTAGTATCTCTTGCAAAAGGCCAAAAATACTGTGTCTACCGGGCCCAATGTGAAGGGGTAAGTGTAAATTCTTAAATACCTCTCCACATGGGTAGTAATATCGTCCTTAGGACCGAGGACTACCACACCCTTATCTTCCCATTTACAGTCCCCTCGAACTATGTAAAGGGTATCTTTGATAATGGAGCATATATATCTCGATGCCCCTTCACCTCGGTCTTGTTTGGTTGAGGCCTTCTCGATTTTGAAGTCGTCTCCGATTGAATAACCCCGGGGTATAAAGCTTTTCAAGGGGGACTCTTGGGCCGCTTCAGTAGCAGTCACTTCGGGAGCAACCACCTCGGGGGCAGCCGTATTAAGAGCAACCACCTCGGGAACGTCCGCCTTGGTACCTATGGTCGGGTGGGAAGATGAAGAGCCAGCCTGCTGAGGAACTGATTTGGAAGTATTAGCCATCGTGATCGGGAAAATATGAACATTTGAAGGAAAGATATGAAGGTTTGCAGGAAAAATATGAAGCTTTGAAGGAAAAGTATGAAGGTTTGAAGGTATGATGAAGATCTGGGTAGAAACCTAAGAACAGTTATGAAGATTTGAAGATCAAAGATAAAGAGATGAAGATTTGAAAAAGTTGATAGTCGCTAGAGAGTTCGAAGGTAAAATATAGGATTGTAAAGTGAAAGAAGTACAAAAGGTTAAAAAAATTTATAGGAGAAAATGTAATCAATACGCGACGTTTCACATTCGGAGACGACCAACCGATGCACGTATCCGAAGTTAGAACAACGTGACTGATGGGACGTTTCGAATTATTCATCGTCTCGGTTGTAACGTACGAAAGAAGGAACTGGGGTTCATCTATCGTTTTCCATCGTTTCGGCGAACTTAATCTTTGAGAAATGAGGGACTATTTGTATACGGGTGAACTCGGGGTTAGAACACAGCCCGTGTTTCCGGTGAGTCAAACGAAGTAAGAAGTATGAATGTATGAGATAGAAACCGAATCTAAAAACTCTTTGATTCGAGGCTGGAACGAGGTGCTCGGCGTCGGGCCTGACAAGACAACACCCCCAACCCGGAACGAGCTCCAAGATCTTGAAAAGCACTACAAATGGTCGCACACGACTAACAGAGGGCTGTGATATCTGCACCCAGCCGGATATCACAGCGCAGATCTCGCCTGATGTCGGTAGTGTATCAGTGATTGACGAACAAGGAGGATTTTTACCCTTTTTAGAATTGTAAGTGGTAAAACTCTCCTACTATATAAAGGAGAGATTTTTTATTCAATAGACACATTGTAACACAAATATCAAGGCAATAAAAACTTATTTATCTGAATTCTAGATATTGAAAGGTTCTTATTTTAATCATACTTTTTTATATACATTTGGCGTCGAATCAAGGGTCCGGTCGAGGGCAAAACTATTGTTCAGCTTAAATCCAAGTCCGGACTCAACGTCACAACTGGTTTGGTCATTGATTTTATTTTTAATTCGTTTATCTAACATTCTTGATTACTTGTGTTGAATCAATCCACTTATCCTTAAAACCGCGTGCAAATTTAATTGTTATCCATTTTAAGAGTAAACAATCATAACCAGTGGCGGAGCTAGAGCTTCGGATGTGGGTTTAGCCGAACCCAGTAGCTTCAGTCAAACTCTATATTTGCCTTTAAAAATTCATTGAATATGTACAAATTATTAATGTAGAACCCAGTAACTTAGAAAAAATAGAATCCTGAATCCATTAACTTCAAATTCTGACTCCGCCTCTGATTATAAGTGATATCAACTAACATACTCTTTTTATGTGATATCACTAAGAAATTTCACATAAATTAATGCTCCAACGGGATTAAAAAGAACTCGCAAAATTGAATCGTGGAGAATGTAGAGCTGCCCATTCCCAAAGTCATTCTTTTGCAAACAATTTACCAAAAATAAATGAATCATAAGTAAACAATTAAGCAGCTGGTTTCGCCCTAGAAGACAGATTTTGGTGCCGTTAGTTTTACTTGGCCGGTCAATTACAAGGGGCTGTTAAGAAAACCTTACAAAGTTAGGGACCATTTACTATTTAAGGGAAGCTACTTACTATAAATGGCTTTAGATATGTGGTTTTTATGGAAAACAAACATCCTCCAAAATCCATGGGTCTAAGCTTAGGTTTTAATGGAAAAGGCCCTACCGTTTATTCTGATGAATAAGATCGAAAATATTCCTCTCAATCGTAAAAGTGCTCTTATTGATCTAAGTACTTACATAAATAAGTAATTTATACAATCAAAGAATCTAATTTCGCAAATTTGGATTTCCATAATCTTCCCCTTTGTTCTTTTTTGAGCACTTTCAATTACCCTTGAAAAATAGATATAAAAATTAATAGTAATCGTCTTTTCAATTACATTAGGGGTTGGTATTACTACTAATTAGTAATTGTAAGCCAGTTCGAAGAACCTCTATTTATATATATATATATATATATACGACGGAGTATATTAAAAGCACGAGGGCCCTTAGCGATATGTTGTTCGCCTTTTTTATCCTTTGAAAATACATTTTTCATTAGACGAAATATCCATTCAATAATTTTGTAATATTTAGGACTTTGAAATGAAAGAAAATTATGAATATCAAATCTTTCCTTATTAGAATTATATAGGAAGTCCTAATATTTAGAAATAAATTAGAGTAAGATTATATTTATATAAAAATTCGTTATTTGAATCATGTATAATAAATATAATTTCCTTCCTTAATGAACTAATGTATACGGAGTTAATACTACATTTTCACTTTTGAAGTTGGAAAATGAGGCAAATAGATACTTGATACTTCCTTTGAAAGAGTAATAAGAAAAAGTTAAAACAGATAAATGAAAGGAAAGAAAAGATGGCAAGAAAATGAAAGGAAAAAAAAGAAATGAGTAAAAA
Source organism: Nicotiana knightiana (assembly GCA_005239525.1). NCBI lineage: Eukaryota > Viridiplantae > Streptophyta > Magnoliopsida > Solanales > Solanaceae > Nicotiana > Nicotiana knightiana. The sequence continues at coordinate 5,236 of MDKJ01072422.1, forward strand.
AAATGTTGTTAATTAATAAATAAAAGGACGAATTGATATTTGTAGAAAATATTTTGAATTAAAATATTTCTTTTTGCTAAATTTTGAATTCTAATAACAACTTCACATTTAAAACAAGAAAAACAATTTAAGAAATACAATATTGCTCACCATACATTGTTTATTTTACTTCTTATCCATCATACATTATCGTCTTAACTATTTTTTAGTATTACGAGTATTTCATTCGATGTTTGGTTATATGTAGGAGTTGGGTCAAATATTACACTTATTTTAAAATTTTATTGAACTAAATATTTATTTAAATAAATTAAGACTTGAATTTAACTACAAATTCTCACTTTTATTGTTATGAAATTTTGACATCGTTTCTTTATATAAGGAGGCTTTTTTTTATGTACTCCAGTCGAAAATTATGAATAAACTTTGTAATAATAAGTAATGTAGTACTGCGTTTGCATTGAAATGGGAGATCTTGAACTTTGACTTATCCCAATCAAACTTAAACATTTTAACCGTTCATCATAAGATGTAAAATTATGATAGATTTCGTGCTTGTTACTTATTTTATAATATATCGAAGTGAAAACAAAATTCACCAATTAAAAATTCTTAATATTTAAGCATTAAGTTTGAGTGGAAATGAAAGAACTTGAACTTTGAAGTTAGCTTCTTCCAGTGATTGGCATTGGCTCACTTGAAAATATTGCTAGAGTAAAAATAATAATTTACGCTAAAACCTGGATTTCAAATGATTCCTTTAGCCGAATACATTGTTCACCTGCAGTAATGACTAGATACGCAATTTAAGTAAAAAAAAATGTATTCATATGATAAAAATTTTGTCTAATTTTGTTGATCTTTATTACTTGCAAAACTGTTGGGTATGAAATATTATGGTTCTTTTTTTTTATATATATATATAAAATATAACTATTTAATTCTAAGTCTTTATATTTTAGTTATGTTTGTTGAAACATTGGTTCAACATTAGTCAATATTTAGACTATAAATTATTACAAATAGTTTTCTAACGTTCCCTTGAGTAACAAATTATCATCTTTGAAAAGTCATAAAACAAGATGCAACCTCTTTCGTGCTCTAACTAATCAAAAGATTCAATTCCAATTTATTTAATTATATTTTTAATTCACAACTCAATTATATTTTTTTAACAATATTCATGTGACTTTTAGAAACAGTTTACCCATTTGAGCTAAACTACACATGCGACGCACGTACTGTAAGACTAATTAAACATAATTACATGTAGCTGAATAAAATAACACATGCTAACAAAAGTGGGAGCAGGATGCAGAAGATCATTAAGATGTTACTACATCTTTTTAGTTTATACTATAATCGGAAAAGGATAAAAAATACCCCTATCCTTTGGTTAATGTTTTACTATTACGCTTCGTCCACCTATTGGTCTAAAAATATACACAACATTATCTTCTGGTCTAATATTACTCTCGGGACTGACAAAAATTTTTGTGGTCCCTTTTTTAATGTGTTGACGGCACGTAATTGGGCCACGTGGCTCCCTTGTCCAGATCAAATTTAACCCGCTCCACATTTAAACTCGCCCGACCAGATTGATAATATTTTAAACAAAAAAAATAAAAAAAGAAAGAAAATAGAAGCCTCACCCACCTAGGTCATCACCTGCCGTCCTCCTCCTCCCCATTGTCCGAAACTTGATTATTTTTAGGCAAGTGAATTATATTTTCGCCCTCTTTTCTTATAGTTCTTTTTTGCTCCCTTTCCATTTTCTGATTTTACATTCATTCTTCATCATCTCCGGCCAGATTCTTCCATTGAACACAAAAGAGCACTACTGGACTATCACTTCTCCATCGCACACTTAGATTTGTCAGAGACGAAATCGTCTTCTACTTAAAAATATTTATTCAATAGTTCTAAATGAAAATGGATTAGATTCAGAATATAAAGACAAGGGGAAGAAGCTTTGCCGGAGTTTGATTTTCCGGCGAGAGTTTTAGTTTTGCCGACAAAATTCAAACTCTAACAGAATCATTAGCTGGATTTTGAAGCTGAAAATGATAATGTTTTGATGTAAAAGAAGGTATTTAGATGTTGGTTCTAACGGTGCGATGCAACTAGTTTTTGGAGTTACATTAATGGAGGTTTTTTGGTGAGTTTACTTAGCTATTTTCATGGTGGATAACGACTGGTCTCAGCTGGAGTTTATGGTGGTTTTTTTTTGTGGTGTTTCAGATGATTGGTGACTAGTTTTAGAAGCTTGGTGACTGCTGCATTTTATGGAGGTTGTGGCTACTTTTCTGGAGGAGAAGCGAGGAAGATAGGGTTTCTTATAATGGTTTGGTCTAATAAATTGGGGTGGATTTAAATCAGGAGCGGGTTAAGTTTGATCTAGACAAGGGACCTACGTCGCGCAACTATATGCTGCCAACACAACAAAGAAGGGACCACAGAAATTTCCGTCTGTCGCGAGGGTAATTTTAGACCAGAAGATAACGCTGTATGCTTTTTTAGATTAGACGAATAAGTGGACAGGGCATAAAAGTAAACTATTTACCAAACGATAGGAAGGGTATTTTTAGCCCTTTTCAATACTATAATTTTAAATGTTTTGGAGGTAGACAAATAAGAGCATATATTATCGCGTATATACTACTCCTTGTTTCAATTTATGTGTGTTATATTGCTTTTTAGTCTGTTTTAAAAAGAATACCTTTTTCTATATTTGGCAACTGTTTAACTCGAACTTTCCACGTGGTAAGATCACAAGATACAAGGATATTTTGGTACATTCACACATCTTATTTAAGACCACAGGAGGTAAAAGCTTTTCTTACTTTCTATAACTCTGTGTTTAGTTAAACTAAGACACATAAATAAAAGGAGAGAGTTTGTACTACGAAAGAGATACTCCCTCTGTTTTAATTTAGATGACATATTTCGCTTATCGAGGGTTGATTTGACTTAACTTCGAAACTAAATTGAATTAACTCAACTCAATATTATAAAAGTAAAACTTAGATATACAAAAATTATACGAGAAATAGTAGAAGTTGTAATTTTCTCATGTTAATATTGTCACACCTCCCCTTTTCATACGCCCCGAAGGGGTACGGGAGTTTTTCCATTTAAAGTGACATTATTCGAAATGGGAATATTTTCTTTTTATTAGAGTCGCCACTTGGAATAGTTTATTTGGTGTCCCAAGTCACCGGTTTAAATCCCAAATTGAGGAATTTTGACTCTGTTTAAATTGTCTGCGAACCAGAAATCCGGGTAAGGAATTCTGTTAACCCGGGAGAAGGTGTTAGGCACTCCCGAATTCCGTGGTTCTAGCACGGTCGCTTAATGATTAAACTTGGCTTAAATTGTTTAATTACTCACTTTTAGGATATATTTGTATTTTTAACCTTTCTTATTATTCGATTATTTAAATAATTAACTCAATACGAGTCACGCGTACGCATACTCGTTTAGTTCGACGTGTCAAGAATCATGTCACGCGTATGATGCAAGACTAAATTGCATAGTTGAATCATATGATATACCATGCATAAAATATACTTGTTAAGTGTTTAATGGAGTTTATTTCATGTATGGGTGAAGTGGAGATGAAATGGAGCTAAAAGGATGCAACTACGTCGGAACATACGTAAAAGGAGACACCCGGGCGATAGCCGGACGACAAAACCAAACAACTTGGCCCTGCCTGGCGTTAGCCAGGCGTTAGGGCTGAAACGCCAGCCCTTGCCTGGCGTTAGCCAGGCGTTAGGGCTGAAACGCCAGCCCTGGCCTGGCGTTAGCCAGGCGTTAGGGCTGAAACGCCAGCCCTGGCCTGGCGTTAGCCAGGCGTTAGGGCTGAAACGCCAGCCCTGGCCTGGCGTTAGCCAGGCGTTAGGGCTGAAACGCCAGCCCTGGCCTGGCGTTAGCCAGGCGTTAAGGCTGAAACGCCAGGGTCCCCAGTTCGGTAAAAAGCCGAGTTTTGACGAAATTAAGTGCTTTTCAATTGAAATAAAGGTCTCCTATACGTTAAAGGTTGATCCTAAGCTTATGAAGAAACTCCACAACTAAAATATTCCAATCATATTACGTTTATGTACACAATTTTAGCTTGCTAAAAAATCATGTCACGCGTACGTGTACATAATTAATAGCACTTAATTACTTAAGAAAAACTCCAAAGCCGCGCGAACGCGTACTTTACTAGCGGTGCATAGTTTAGTTATTTGGGTCAACGAATTATTTTGCATTAAAACCAGTAGCCACTCACTTAACGACTAATATTTCCCGGGATTATTTTGATTGAAACACTACCCAATACTTACACGCTAAATGCTGATACTAATCAACACAGAGCCTAATATTAAGCATATGAACAATTGCATAACAGAAATACATATACCAAAGAATCAAAAATAGACATATAGCAACAATGCATCCTAAAGTTTGATGACAATTAACGGAGACACCTTCTTAAGTTATCGAGAAAACGATTAAAGAGTTATGAAAAACTAACCTTATATAGAAGGATTCGAATTGAACTTACAGCAACTTAAGGATTATAAAGCTTTTGACCGAAAGATTTGCCAAAAACGGCCACGGAGGGAACCTCGTCGGCAACCTCGGAAATGACCAGCAGCTACTGGTTCTCTCGCCTTTGTTTCTTGAAACAATGGGCTTTAGGAGTGATGCTTGTGGCGTTGTGAACTTGACGAAGGAATTGGTTTGCCGGATTTCGGCGATATGAGTCAATGGCTGCCACTGTTTGTGTGTGTGTGCAGATTGAAGAAAAAGGAAATGCCACCAGCTTGAAAAAAAAATATGCTTGTAGATTGAAGAATAAAGCCACTCTAGATGGAAACACTAAAAAATTCCAGCCCTTTTTTTTTTTGAACCCCCTTGTGTTGGTCTTCCCCCCATTATATAGAGGTGTATGTGTGGGAG
>ML389054.1:0-20542 GCA_005239525.1 Nicotiana knightiana
CTTAATATTTATAGCAAAATAGTATAGAATTTCGGTGTGGTCAAAAAATAGTTGTTCACAAGGCCAAAACGGGCACCCACAAAAAAAATAAGGACAAGTAACGCCAAAGAAAAGAACAAAAAAAGCTAAGTACAAAAAGTTACAGGACTTCACTCAGCCTCATCTCCATCATCGTCCCCTGCAGCACTATCACCATCAGAAGAAAGCACATTTTCAATCTCAGCATCCCCACCGGCCCCCGGTGTCGCGAGGTCATAGCCACAGGAAAGACGAGCCTCGCGTGCTTTAACACGAGCATCTTCAAAAATGGCCTCGGGAACACTCCCCGCCGCCGACAAGTCCTTATATATATCTCGTTGGGCATCAGCATGGAACCACATCTCGTACAAATGGCGAGGGACAACAATAGGGGCAGGTTCTTGAGGAGGGGCCTGAGCCAACCACTGCACTTTCTCGGCCTCGAGGGCCACAAATTGATCACCCAGGTTCGAGGCATCCCGCTCGAGCACGCCGATCCGCTCTTCGATCCTTAGGGAATCTACAAGCCGTGTCTAGTAGAGTCTTGTTTATGGGTGTGTCGTGCACCACACTTAGAAGAAGGAGGCTACAGGGCATTTATGACTGTCACTCTTTCTTCTTACTCTAGATCATGTGGCAGATCTCACTTATAAGAATTAAAATCCCGAACTTCTATCTGTAATAAGACAATGTCGACGTTCAGAAAGACGATCGAAAAGAGATATAGTTGTGGAAGTGTTGAGTTAGAGGAACTCGATTTTGCCTCTTGCTTATGATGAGTAAATGAGAGGTCTTCAGCAGATCATGCGTGTACTAAAAGGTGTACGGTTCTTGATAAGGAGCTTTTAGGTTAGAATACTTATACACTCTTACCGTAAAAAAAAAGGAATAATGGAATCGAAAGTTAGACACGAGTTGCAGCAAGTAAAATAAGCATGGTGAAGAAGGGTACGAGGTACCCAGTTAATAAAGATTATCCTTGTTTACCATTCAGGTAGAGAGATGTAAGCATTTTGGGTTACTTTCAACAGTAACAGAGGTATGTATAATTGGCCACATCGATCTGAGTTATGCTTTATGGGAACTATCAAATATGGTTTAAGAGAAGGACATAATATCACGATCCGGCTGGGTTAGAGTGTGACAAAATGGTGGATGAATTGTTTGCGTTAGTTGACATTTCCGAAGGACATTGCAAATGTGCTAATAGATCTCCTTGTGAGACACCCAAAGGGTGCATTCTAAAATAGTACATCTGGATATGAGCACTACAAAGATACTGGAAGCCTTGAAGGATAAATATTACCTTAGTAAGGCTCCCATCCCTAGTAGAGAAAGAATATTAGGAAACCCGAAGAGCCAGTAGATGGATCAAGGGGAGATAAAAGCAAAGGAATGTCTTGTTCTAGTTACCAAGAATAAAGTGATAGACATAAATATTAGTGCTAAATAAGAAGAGAGTTAATGAATTATTATGAGTAAGGCGTGATACATGGATGTGGAAGGCAGATTAAGAAGATGACAATATTACAGAATCTATAGTCAAGTAAAGGAAAAGAAGAGAGGTTACAGGCCTTGAGACAACAAAAAGAGTATAGGTCATAAAGTCATATCCTCATTTCGAGAAATAAGTTCATGACTCCAGCGCGACTACCGGAAGGAAAAGTTGGACACAGAATAATAGAAACCAGTATGGTTTGGTGAAAAAATAAACTAAACATGAATTAGGGACTGATTGATTTGATAATGGTCGACATCATGAGAATTTCGGATTTCGTTCCGGCGATAATAGAATGGATAACAGAAGAAGGTTTATGAGAGATTCGGAGAATGGTCATTTAGGGAGACAGTTTTCTAAAGCAAGCAATATGAACAAAGGTAAGTTTAAAGGACTATATGTGCTAGTTACACTAAGTGTCACCTTCGCGAGTAAGGAAATTTGTTATCCTTGGTACAGAAGGATTTCCGCAAGGCGAGTAAGGGTCATCGATGATGTGAAAAGACGACAGAGATAAAGGGTTAAAACATCTATGCGTCGATCATCGTAGCGCTAAATCTTAGTACTCCCCTAAAGGGGGAATATGGAGTGATGTGACACTAAATCAAAATTAAGTGGTTCTAGTGACAATCGAATGGTAAAGGAAGAATGAGATAAAAATTAAAAATGAATGAGATGGAACTTATCCAAATCCTATATATACGTTACGATTCCGAAATATTATACAACCACAACATCAAGGAGAGGAAGTAAAGGTTCTTGCCCGAGTTGTTATCAATAAATAATAAGCTAGTGCGAGACGTAAGTTAAGACAAAAGAAATAACCCAAAAAATATTACGCGGAATATTGATACAAGAATAGGCCAACGATTAGTTAGTAATTGATTAGGAAGAGCCCAATTATGGCTAAACAAGAGTTTAGCAGACCGTATGAGATAAACATAGTAAAACCCAACATGGAGAATTCAGCCTCGTAGTAATGTCATTATAACACTTGAGATATATTCAAATAGGATTCGGGGTAGTTAAAGGTACCGTATGACTGTTACGGGGATAAAAGAAAGTTCCACTGGGAAGGCCGTCAAAATATCAGTTCAGAAGCAACCCTACAAGCATAAGAGCACGGAGGTAAGCAATTACGGGTGATTATAGGCAAGGAAGGACATCAAAAAGGTCCGTAATAAGCTCATAGATTTACGAGAGTCAAGAGTTATCCCTAAGTAATATTCGAGATCATATGAGCTGTATAAAAATTCTGGAAAATGTGGGCACTAAGATAAGCTAAGTATGGACGCAACAAGGGGGCTGAAAGACTAGGAAAAGTAATAGCTTACGTCGAAAGAAAGTTAAGATGGAACGAAAGAAGTTATTCGATCAATGATCCAGAGTTAGTTACGCTATGAATGCACTCAAGATTTCATAATATTATCCATGCAGCATATATGTATATTCCATAGCGTCCATGAAAGGATAAAGTAGCACCATAAGCCACAGATCAGAAGATAACTTAAGCATAAAGGTTGATCAAATGGAGAAGGAAACTAAAGAGTTACATGAACAAAGTAAATTAGGAATTTGATTACTGAACCCAGAAATTATGGACATCGTGATTGAGAATATTGTAGGATTACTATTAAATATCAGAGGTACAAGAAAGACAGTAAAGTAGCCATATTCTATAACGACTCTATGATAAAGCTCGTTAAAAGGGTACCAGCCTCACAAGGAGTCAGTATGAAGCTCCCGCCGGATTGTGTATGCACCAGAGGTGCAAGTATTATTCTAGAGCTTCAAGTTGTGAATATGAATTACACCTATGTGGAAAAGAGGTCATTAAAGTGATAGAAGATGTGATGCGAGATTTTAAGGTAAGAAAGGTGAATCACATCGGGATGCTGTGAGATACGGTTATGAAAGCAGGGTATCACCACAGCTGGATCAATCTAATCATTTCAGATGTTCCCCGATAAACGTGAGCATTAGCGACAGTGTTACATAAGAGATAAAGTTATCAGTGGTAGATGATAGATCAACATTAAGGTGAATCATCAGCGGATGGATAAAAGTCACAAAGTATGAGATGAGATTAGACCATTAGTCTTAAGGATAAGCAACGAGGGTAACCTGGAATTAGTTGCAGACCTTAGTAAAGGATTATGGTATAATATGACCTACTAGATGCAGTATAGTCATACGAATGGATAACCAGATCGATGAAATAAGATATGGGCATATTTGCAAGTTCTACAGAGTACTGAGCGAAGAACTTTAGTACACCTATAGATTCCCAAAGAGGCATCCTATTAAGCCTTGTATATGTTTACAAAATAAGGCCTAGAGAATGGATAAAAGCTGGAGGAAAAAGGGGAGAAGAGTCTCATAAGCGCACTTACAAGGTCGGTATCGTAGAGGCCGCATGAAAGAAGGTAACAACAGTTACGAGATAGGGAAGAATTCGATCACAACTCATGGCATGGGAAAGAGACCTAAAGGGAGGAATGCCCTGGCCTTTGGATTTATTCAAAGAACGGCTGCCTAAATGGAAAGGAGAATATTAAAGTATTCGCAAGAGTTATGGGTCGTGAGAATGATAAGTGCATCAGTCAACATTCGAGGACGAATGTTCCAAAGGGGGGAATGATGTTACACCCTGCAATATTACATCGATATTTCATCCCGCAATATTATATTACGATGATGTTACGCTTCGCAGTATTAAATTACGACGATATTGCACCATGTAGTATTGTACGTTGAATTTGTCGTAAGGTAATTGATATTAGTCCAAGGAAAAAGATTATTTGGAGATTATAAGTATTGTACTATTTCAAATAAGTGATAAGTAAATTCATGGAGGTAAGAAGGTGAGCGAATCAAAGAAAATGAATTTCGTCGAAATTCGACATTTTGGGGTAAAATACGGTCTAAGCTATTATACCTCGTATTTATGGACTAGTGTCATACAAGGTACCACATGGACATAATAGAAAGGTGTGCAAAGTATATTAAAAGTGAGTAGTATTTTAAGTAATATTGTGATAATTTCTAATTACGTGGGTAATTGGTTAGTTATTGGTTTAATGAGAGATTAACCATGTAATTAAGGATTTGGGGATAATTGTAGGTTGGGACAATGCCCCCCACGTGGCAGCAAGTAAAGGAGAATTGGAGATGAGTAGGCTTTGGGAAAGCTATTAAGGTAACACATGGAAAGAGAGGACTTATTAGTTATCCTTACACCTTGTCTTGAATTAATACAAAAGTCATTTGGAAAGTGTGGTTATATAAGATGCCAAATGCAAAGAATTCTTGTCTTTAATGAATATTAAGAACCCATTTTCATAAATGGGTGAATAAACTCCTTAACTTGTTACTGAGAGTAATACAATCAGGCAGAATTTTATTATCGAAACTGTTCTTATCAATTTAGTAAAACACCACTTCAACACCAAGAAAACCAGGAAATCCACGTTTAGCTCAAAATAGTGAATTTTACATCTTAAGATTCGAAAATAGTGTTTTAACACAAAAAAAATGGATTGAGCGTGGTATGTGGTACTAAAACAAAGAGCTCTTATGTTGAATAAATGCCAAAGTTCATTCGGCAAACAAATTACGCAGAATACAAAGCCAAGGACGATAGCCACTCCATATAATAATAGCAACGAGATTTTTTCGATTCTAAGGGAGTATGGTGTAATCCTTCTCAAGAATATCACACGGATTTTTCCCTACTCAGGTATGTTAAGGCTATCCCTTCTTTTTATTTTTGGCATGATCCATGCGATACGAACGAAACGTGCAAAGGCACAAATTCCATAAATGACTCTATTCATAGAAGTATTAGAGATATCTATGTTCTTGAATTTCCACGTGTCATAATATTTTATCATCTGATCATGGGTCTCAGAAAAATATGAAAGTTAAAAAGAGTTTACTTTATGATATTACTCAAAGGCAAAATGGCCTTATGAAGCTCCGGAAGATTTTATTCATGTACTTTTCATGCATTGCATTCATGTGCATTGACCCATGACCAGATGGCGTTATATACGCGTATATATGTAAATATATGTATATGGGATATGGGAAAAGGTTATGGCGTTATATACGCACCACCACCTGATCAGTTGGTATATGATAATGATGTTTCCCACAGTGGCTGAAATATGATTCAAACGACGTTATATACACGTATATATGTATGTATATTCAAACGGCATTATATACGCGTATATATGTATGTATATATATGTATATGGGATATGGGAAAGGTTATAACGTTATATATGCACCACCACCTGATCAGCTGGTATACGATGATGATTTTGCCCACATTGGCCGATATGATATGATGCGATGCCCTCAGAGGTTGATGATGTTATGAAACATATACCTATGCACGACATGACATTCATACGCATATGCATGCTGCTAAAAGTGATTTATGATTTACAAAGTTATTCAGACTTACAGATTGAGTCATGTACTCTATATTTCTTCCATGTCTCTTATGTACATTATGTACCTTACATACTCGGTACGTTATTCGTACTGACGTCCCTTTTGCTTGGGGACGCTGCGTTTCATGCCCGCAGGTCCCGATAGACAAGTAGAGAGCCCTCCAAGTAGGTTATCAACGCAGCGGAAGATGTTGGTGTGCTCCATTTGCTTCGGAGTCACTTGTTTGGTTAGTATGATTTGGACGGGTATTATTTGGTATGGCGGGACTCTATCCCGACCTTTATGACATTTATGTACTCTTAGAGGCTTGTAGACATATGTCGTATACGTGAAAGATTGTACGGCCTTGTCGGCCTATGTTTTGAGTTTGTAATTGATTATGCTGGCCTATTAGGCACGCATATCACGTGTATATGATAATATAATAAGAAAGATACGTTACGTTGATAATCGGTCTAGTAAGGTATCGAGTGCCCGTCGCGGCCCATCGATTTGGGTCGTGACAAAGCTGATCATATACATTAGATCTTTTTTATAATCTTAATGAGTTCATGAGATTAACCTTACCCAACGTTTTTGTACTTAGCATTCATTGATCTAGAGTTAATTATCTTTGGCTAGAATTTATCCTCAATCTTCTTATTTAATTAGTTTAACAAAAGTTCTCATACTTTTTGGTCAAACACTCTTCTTCTTTTAATTATTTCTCTACCAATGTAACTGAGCTGAAAGGCTAAATTTTACTAATTGAAATTCCTATCTTATTTTCCATTTTTTAGCAGAAGGATAACCTGAAATAAATTAAAGGCCACCGAATTGTTACTCTCTTCATGTTAATTTTTTTTTGTCTAATCAGAATATGGAAAATATCTCAGCTTCGAGAATTTCCCTTGCATATTACCTCTTTTAAAATTAAAATAAAAAAACGTACTTTTATATCTTCATTACAATTTGCAATTTTTTTTACAGATAAACTAGGGACATAGAAAGAAGAGATGAATAATATAATTCGCTGTTCTACACCTTTAAAACGTACGATTGCAACTCTACTAGTAATAATTAATATTTTGCAATACCATTTTTGGATATTAAAATATTCATATCGAAATATATTGTAAGAACTAAGTACATATTAAGTAAGGCTCTAGATTCAGATCTCAACATTCTATTGTTTGAACATGAGCATGAGCATGAGGGGAACAATCATAATTATTACCACCATTATAAAGTTATAATCTTCTAATTAACTATCAAAAATTGTACAAAGTTAGTCAGAAATATCCACTCCAAAAAAAAAAGGTGAATTAGAAAAAAGAGAAGGGTGGGGTTAGGGAGAAACAAGAACGAGGGAGGTGGGGTGAGAGATAAGCTGTTTGTCTCATATGGGCCTTCAAGATTAGACATTACAAATTTAGATATCACCGTAAAAGTTGGAAATAGGGAAATCATGAGGGGTCCAAGTGTTCCAATTAATGTTTGTGGGGGCTCTTCTGTAATATTGAAACCTTACCTAATATCACTTCTTATTTCTGAACAAGACTAGAACTGGCTTTGCACTATTTTGACATATGGATTATGACCATCCAAAGATGGGTATTGCGTAGGATTTCATAATTTGGTAAATATCGAATTATTATATCGAAATCAAAAATTTGGTATTTGATATTTGATATTTTTGTATTTAGGATGATACTTGATTTAAATTTTTTAAAATTTTTGGTATTAGGTGTAGCTTTTGTTAATAAAAAAAATAATATCAAAATACGAATACCGTACCGAAATATATAATACGTTACGAAATACACATATTATTAACTATAACATGCTAATGTACATAATACTTTTCTTTGGAGCTAGTAGTAATGCCTATGTACTTCTTTAGAAAAATTGAGGAACAATGTAGGCGGCAAATTTTGATTCTTATTTTCTAGGATGCCAAACAGCTTAACATAATACTTTTACGAATTTGGAGTAATTCTTCTCGTGTATTGAATTGTATTTGTTGTATTCTTTAAGTTCAGGAATTAGCTCTAAGCAAGTAATAAGACATTTTCAATGATTAAATTTATTTTTTTATGTATTTTTTTTCTCTCGATGGATTAATATTTGCTGGTTTGAACAAATTTTTTATAAACGGTGCTTAAAGTATTTTTATTTTTATATTTGTGAGCACTTTAATTAAGAATATTACAGTCGATAACTCTATACATTAGTTAATATTTAAGCAGAACAAACCGAAGTTACTGTATCGAACAAATCAAAACCAAAAGGAAAAAAATTGAATCATACCGAATTTAATTAGGTACAGTATTGATATAGCATTTTAGAAAATCGAATTCTGAAAAATACCGAACTCAAATATCTAAATATCGTACAGTACCGACAGACGAACACCCCTAATATTGTGTGGGATCCTTTCGTTCTTAATTACTAATATTTTTGGACTCAAATTTAGAAATAATAAAAAATTTCGTAAAAAGCATGTTATCCCTCTTTATTTTTATTTTTTTTGTTTTTCACCGATATTCGGTATCCGTATTGGAGCTCGATTATATCCGGATTCGCGCCGGATAGGGTTCCATTCGAGAGGAAGCACTCCCTACCAAAAATTTTTCCATACTCAAAGCTCGAACACAAAATCTATGATTAAAAGAGGAACAACCACATTCTCTGCACCGCGTCCTTTTGGTGGTATCCTTCTTTATTTATCATATTGGCAGGACGCAGAATTAAGCTTCGAACATCGAATGATTGAAAAAATATGTACAGAAGTGTATTTTAATTCGATAAAAAGAAAAATTATACTAGTATTTGTTTTATTGACTAATAATTAAGATTTTAGATATTGAATTTGACCTTTGAGATTTTAGATATTGGTCATTATGCTATCCATTTTTTCCCTTTTAATTTGCTGAATTTAAGATCATAAAAATGGCCTACTGGGATTGTTTATACAACAAGTATTATTATGTCTTAGTTCCAAACTGATTGAGATTCATTATATAAATTCTAAATAATTTGTTGCGTTCCATTATAAAAATCATGATCCATACATTTTTGGATTATAAAGAAAATTTACTAAGGTTCACTTAGGTGTTTACCCAAAAAAAAAAAAAAAAAAATTAAAATACTTTCTGAACATCTAATATATTCATGGCCTCCACTTAAGAGAGGTAAATCAGTTTGAATTCTAAGTTACTCATTCAACATAATTATCATTATCATCATTACCATATTCAAATCAACTTTATTTAACAACCTTTTTCTTCTCTTTTCCTAGCAAAATGATAAGAAAGGTTGAAAATTAAATAATATTCTTATCTTTGTTCAATGCAAAATTTCTTTTCCTACTTACGTTTCCTACTTTACTTGTTTCTAATGCAAAGTGAAATCAATAAGTTCTTTTAATTTTATTTTTACATCAATCAATGTTTTACCAACCTGTTATATAAATCTTTTATGTAGTAATAATTAATTTTATCATAAAAATAGTTTGGTGGATCCTCCACAATAAATTGAATGATATATCGAGTCAGTAACAACTCTAGATAAATAAGTGATTTACTACACATATGATAATATTAAATTATGAGAATCTACTATAATTAGCTTCATGTAATTATTGTGGAGTCCACCAAACTTATGATAAAATTAATTTACTAAATATATAATAATATTATATTATGAAAGTCTACTATAATTAATTTCATGTAATTCTCGAAATCCTATACTAACTCTAATTGCGTTACCCGTATCTCTATCTTGCATGACATGAAATAATGTGCAGGATAGATTTAGCTAAATTATTTTTAGCAAAGAAGTTAGATATTAACGCCTTCTTGTGGAAAGAAAAAATATTAAATACAAAATCACAAAAATTAATGCATAATGTAGCTTAAAACGTTCATAAATCGGTTTCAATACCTAAATAATATGCAGGATAAATTTAGCTAAATTACTTTTAGCAAATAAGTTAGATATTAACGCCTTCTCGTGGAAAAAAAAAACTTCAAATCCAAAATCACAAAAATTAATGCATAATGTAGCTTAAAACGTTCATAAATCGGTTTCAATACCTAAATAATATGCAGGATAAATTTAGCTAAATTACTTTTAGCAAATAAGTTAGATATTAACGCCTTCTCGTGGAAAAAAAAAACTTCAAATCCAAAATCACAAAAATTAATGCATAATGTAGCTTAAAACGTTCATAAATCGGTTTCAATACCTAAATAATATGCAGGATAAATTTAGCTAAATTACTTTTAGCAAATAAGTTAGATATTAACGCCTTCTCGTGGAAAAAAAAAACTTCAAATCCAAAATCACAAAAATTAATGCATAAAATAGCTTAAAATGTTCATAAATCGGTTTCAATACCTAAATACACTCGGTGCAAAAACATCAAGTATAGCCGTACATTTAGATTTTAAGATCCAAAATCAACTAAAATAGAGTTTACTGGTGAAAAAGAACTTCGATTAAATTTTATAATCTAAAATAGTAACATAGTTTTTTTTTATTTTTTAAAAGTATCAAATCCAAATCCAAGTGGAAATTAATTAAATACATAACGCCTGGATCAGATTATTTATTTTGTCTGCTCAAAAAGAAAATGTTAAATGTCAGTCTTGTCCTTGAAATTTTCACATAATTCCACACATATCACCTTTCCCTATCATCCACAGCTACTAGTATAGTACATTAAAACTAGAAGTCAATTTCTACCAAAAAAAAGTGTAACAACGCTCACAGTTATTTTCTTTTTTTTCTCCCCCTCTCTCTCTCTCTCTCTTTCAACGCGTATGAATCCAATGCTCATACATTTTTGTCTGATTACCACATAACTCACAATCAAAAAGCAAAGCAAAATGCGAAAAAGAAAAACACCAATTTTTGCATAGTGTTGTGAGACAGGTGTGGGGGTGGTGGTGTCATAGTGACAGTGATGATGATATCTATATGTTGATGATGAACGTGGAGTTGAAAATCTGATTTAGGAAAAAGATTGATGAAAAATAAGACCAAGAAAAGAAACAAAAAAAAATACAAGTAGCAAAAGAACTTTTCCTATAGTGGGAAGCTCCATTTGTATTGGTCCCACCATTAGAATCCCAGGTGTCAAGAACTCTTCTTCTTCTTCATCAGCTTAATTGTCCACCACCCTAAAGGCCTAAACCCCTTTCTCTTTCTCTCTCTCACACACACACACACAGTAGCATCTTTACTTTCCAGTTCCAAGTTTGCTTTTTTCTTTTTTTCTTCTCCAACTTCTTTGGTCTTTAATGGCTGCACCACGGACCACAGCTAATTTTCTTTGTGTAAATACGTGGGTCGGTGTTTTAGTTATCTGGGGTTCTCTCTTTTTATCTTTTTGGTCGGTGTAGATACCCTTATAGCCAAAAAAGAAAAGTAAAAAAGAAGAGTTCTTAGTATTGAATTATTGTTAGGTGCTATACTTCCTCTTTCTTTGACCCTCTCTGGTTGATAAAATCCATTCCAATATAGTTTTTTTTAATATATCTGGTGTTATAAGAAGAAAAGAAAAAAGATATTGTATTCTCTTCAACGTGCCAAAGGAGAAGAAATTGTCGTTCTGATTGTTACCTGTTTGGGTTACTCTTAATTGCATGATTCATGAGGCAAAAAGTTTCAATCTTGGTGAAAATCTCTTTGTGGGGGTGCCTCTAAATTGATTAAAAAGGTGATTTTTTTTTTCTCTCATTGATAAAAAAAGGGATTTTGGGTTTTCAAGTTTCTGCCGACAAAAAAGTACAAAGAAGTGATCTTTGATGTTCTTTATGATTTGCTGATGCCACATTCTGTGTCTGAAACAGTTTTCTCAATAGTTGAAGGGCCATTTTGCTGGCAAAGAAGTTGGTTGGAGAAAAATTGAAGTTTTTGCTCGCTGTGTATAAAAATGAAGTGCTGAAGTTTTTGTAGCGGAGCCAAATTGCTTTCCATGTAATATTGTTTTTTTGTGGGAGATTGCACTGCCCTTATTGGAAGTAGTGTTAAAGATTGTTCTTGAAAAGGGAAAAAGCAAATTTTTGATTCGTTACCAACTAGGTAAGTCTACAGTTCCTTTAGCTTTACTCTGTTGGGAAACTTGTGGAGTTGAAGAGGGAATTGTTTTTTGGTTTTTATGTACACTTTGCTGCATATTTGTTGCCTTCTTCTTTGGTTGGTTCTCAAGGTTCCAAAATTTTGGTAAAAGTTTTCTGTTGTTTCCTTTTATCAACCCCTTTTCACTACTGCAATTGATATGATCTTGGAAGCATCTCCCGTTTCGCGTTAGTGATATTCCATATTTTGTATATAGAATTTTCATGATCCTTCCATTCTGTTTGTTGCAAACTTTTTATTGCTTTTGTTGGAAGAGATCTGAAGGCGAGTCTATTTAGAGAATGCAACATAGCCTAGTCCATTGGAAATGATAATTTGATGTTTCTAACTAGGATCTTTATTGGCTATTTAGCTGCATTCATTTGCTATGGAGTCTATGTTGTTTCAATTCCCTTTCCTTGATTCAGAATCTTAAGGAGTTTCCAATTATATGTCCTTAATCTAAGTTCTTTTCTTCTTGACCAGACTTGAACAGAGAGACTATCGTAGTATCGACAACTGAATAGAGTGCACTGAAATTTAATAAGTTCCCAAACATGGCAAAGAGATCACAGCGACCCACTCTGAGATATGAGAAGGATCGAGCGGGTTGCATTTGGGGCTTGATTAGCATCTTTGATTTTCGTCATGGTCGAACCACTAGAAAGTTACTCTCAGATAGAAAGCGAGGAAGCAAACAAGCTGTTGGTAAGATATCTATTATCCTTACTCTTAGAGATGAATCTGTCTCTGTTCTTTGTTTGCAGCTTTGGTATTCTACCATCTGATGTCAATTCTCTCATCCCCTCCCTTCGTCCAACAAAATCACGTTGTTTTGTCTTCTGCAGATTCTGCTTGTTCAAGCTCTATGCAGGAATTACCAGATCCCATTGACAATAGACTGAATATTGAGGTACGTTATGAGGCAACATTGTGACTGTATATTGAATATATAATTCTTTTGGAACAATAAGGCTTTGAAGACGCTTTAGCATTTACGCTGATTTCTAACATTTTTTGTTTATCCATATGCTGGCATGATAAAATGTATGGTATTGATGATTTTAGGATAATGAAGAAAGTGAGGTAGCAGTACCTGATCCTAGAACAAGTGTAAAGAAACTGATGGAAGAAGAAATGGTGAATGAGCAAAGCCTGAAAAATCAGGGTCATGGCTCTGAAATAGATGCAGAGGAGTTTAATTCACAAAAATTATGGCGTGCAAGAAAGAACAGCAGGCGAACACGCAGACCAAGTAATACGCACTTTCATGATTTAGATGATGACGGAAAATTGAGGTCTGAAGCACCTTATCATCAAGATTCTGGAGGGAAGGCCCTCGATGATCTGGACATTGTAATGGAAGAGCTGCGCCAGATTCATCAGAAAAATCATAAGTTTGTGAAGGTCCGCCAAGATTTACATAATGATCATAACAAGCAGTCAGATCAGACTCAGCCAGTTGTTGAAGAAAAGGTAAATGCAGCGATTGAGGTGTTTATAAATCAGAGATCAAGAAACAATAAACAATTGGGAGAAGATAACAAGACTCTCCAATCAAAAGAGTTTATGGATGCTCTGCAGACACTAAGCTCAAATAAGGAATTTATCTTGACACTCCTACAAAATCCAAATTCAAGGCTGTTAAAGCAAATCGGAAGTTTGGAGGATGCTCAGTTTGAGGAAAAAAAGCAGAAACCTAACTTGATTCCAGAATCTAATATGTCAAAGGAAAACCGAGTTCATGCAAAAACAGATGACGTCATAAACCACAAACAACGCAAATTTTTCAGGAGGAGGAGCAAGTCTCAAGAAATTTACCCCCCAATGGAAGATGAGACACCCCGACCTTCAAGTAAAATCGTTATTTTGAAGCCTGGACCAGCGGGCTTGCAATCACCGAGTGCTCAAACCAATGTTAACACTCCAGTGCACTCGCAATATGCAGAGAAACGTACAATGCAGGGTGAGAGAAACACATCCCAGTTCTCATTCACAGAAATTAAAAGAAAACTCAAGCATGCAATGGGAAAGGATCGTCAAGGGATCTCACAGGAAGGAATCATCCGCAGATTTCCATCTGAGCAGATGAAGTGGAGTAACAGTGAAAGAGGGATCTCTGGAGAAAATTTAGGATGGAGTTCTCCGAATAGAGACCATTTTTATACTGAAAAATTTGCTAAATCTCCTCTGGGCATCAAGAGAGGGGATAAGATCATCAAGTCTAAAGGTGTTGAAGCAGTCCCACCGACTGAGGAATCTGATTTTCCCAGGCCAGGAATGCCCAGCATCTACATCGAGGCAAAGAAGCACCTTGTAGAGATGCTAGACAATGAAGATGAGACAACAACGGTGAGTAGTGGACAGTTGCCTAAATCCTTGGGGAGGATACTTTCATTTCCCGAGTACAACAGTTCACCTGGCTGCAGTCCGAGAGGAAACAGCAAGGATAGTATGCTACCTTCCCAAATGAGGGAGCCTCTTACTGACCCTATACAGGGAGCCAATGATGACAGACTTCAGTACGACCATGTTACGGGTCCAAGTCCGTCCACCCAAGGCTTAGAGATGGAATCTAGCTGTTCGGACAAGTATCCTAATGAGTGCACCAATCTAGAGGTTCCATGTGAAAATGGGAACACACTGGATGAAGACGTGACTTCAACTGGTCATACAAGTCCTGAAGGTGCTCTTCTTGATCATCTCTTGAATTTAGATAACATTTCATTTGTCAGTTCAATGTTCGCCAATTTCAATCTATTATAATGTAATCAGTATCTAAGTCATTGCAGGAGATCTTACTGAAGAAACTATCAAAACCAGATGCCAGGAAGAAGGTGAAGTCTTGAGCGCTCTTTCTGAATTAGGTAGCTCTCCAATTGACAGAGACATCCAAATTGATGGTGATGCTACCAATGCAGTGGGTGATGGAAGTTCTGCCCAGGGATTTGAATTGTCATTTGACTGCTTAAAAGAAGTAAGTAGTGATTGCTAAGTATGTCTGTTGCCTACTTTTTGGTATTACCAGTTTGCATCCCTCGCACATTGTAATAACAGAAACTGTGAAATTATATGTTTATTATATCAAAAACTTAAACAAAAGTAGTGATATTCAAATAAGCTACTCACTGGAATATCACAGAAAAAATGAATTGTCTGTTGTTGTTGTTGTAGAGCTTTATCATGATAGTAGAATTTTGTTTCCTTCATCCTCTAATCTTCTATTAAATTCTTATCATTTTACAAACGGAAAAGGTATTAACATTTGTATTTTGCATGATAAGTCTTGTTTAAAAAAAAAAAAAAAGTCCAAGTCAGTATCCGCATACAAGTTTTATAAATTTAAATCAATAAGAGTTAGATTTAAGAGTGTGAACTCAAAGTACTATCAGCAAATCAATTCAATTTTTTCTTTGCAGTATGCTAATATGTAAGTTCTGTACCAACCAAATTCAAACATTTTTATCTCATACTCCAAGGATAAAAGAATGTTTAACCCGTTGCAGTTTTCCAGGATGTGTATTAAAAGATTGGAGCACAACTACTGAAACACATTTTTATGTATAATTATGACTTTGCTAAAAAGTTAATTTAAACTTCTAATGAAATTTATTCTATCTTTGAAGATGATTTTTTTTTGTGTGTGTGTGTGTGGAAGGTTATGATAAGCTCACCGAACACTTGAGTTTTTCCCATTGTTTAATAGAATTTTATTACCTGATAAAAAAAACTCATCGAACACTAGCTTGAAAGAATGAGCCCTTTCCATTGGTGCTACAATATCTATAATCTTCTTCTGCTTTACTTCAGGATCCATCTGGGAAGGATCAAACTCTATCTTCTCCACCAGTTTCACCTGCACGCCCTTCAAGCCCTAGGAAAGCTGAAGATCCTAACAGTGTAGTTGATAGAATGGAGCGACCTAGTCCCGTGTCAGTGCTTGAGCCATTATTTGTGGAGGATGATGTCAGTCCTGCCAGCACTATATTCCGACCAGGTTAACCTGTTTTACCAAGAGTTTGCTTAAACCATGATCTATCATTTTCTTATATGCTCACCTAACTGAAATGTAGCTGTTCACATGTGTACAGTTGATACAGAAATTCAACCACGGAAAATCCATTTTGAAGAACCAGTGTCTTCCATCAGTGAACAAGTGTGTCCAACAGTTTGTTTTGAAAATGAAGAATCCGCTTTTGAATATGTAGAAGCAGTTCTTCTAGGTTCAGGATTAAATTGGGATGAGCTTCTCTTGAGGTGGCTTTCGTCTGACCAGGTTCTTGATCCGTCATTATTTGACGAGGTAGAGTTATTTTCAAGTCGATCTTGTCATGATCAAAAGCTCCTTTTTGATTGTGCAAATGAAGTTCTTAAAGCAGTCTGTGACCGCTATTTTGGCTGTCACCACGGAGTGTCACTCGGTAAACATAACATTCGACCTGTTCCAAAAGGGATGGACCTGATAAATGAAGTATGGGAAGGAGTAGAATGGTATCTTCTCCAGTATTCAACGCCTCATTCTTTGGACCAGCTTGTCAAAAAAGACATGGAAAGATCAGGGACATGGATGGATCTCCTGTTGGATCTTGGACATATCGGTGTTGAGATGGAGGAGATTATTCTGGAAGAGTTGGTGGAGGACACAATTTTGAGCATATCTAGTGATACTTTGGAGCGTGAAGAAGATGCTCTCTTCCCAGCCAAGAATGAAATTGACACTAGCGTGGACCAGTGACCGACCTGTCTCTCTCTTGGGACTAAGAGAAGACTTCCCTAGACTCTAGATAACGACGTAGACCATGCAGCTCTTGCGAGACGCTACTTACTTTTATGACACATAACAGATTTCATGCAAAAGCTAGCAAATAAAGAGTGTGGACTCCAGGGATGACGGAACTCCTCTTTGATTTAACTGCTTTTTAAGATATCAAAAGTTAGTTCCTCCTGGAGAATCTCATAACCCAGTCGTGACCTGATAATGACCGGGGTTCTAATAGATGTAGAATGTGTGGTTTTCTGGTTTTGTTAATGTGTGTTGTACCTTCATATTTGGATTTCTTTACTTTTCTTTTTGCGTGGCAGATTGGTTTTTGAGGCTTTGGACGTTTGACACAGGTCACTCTTTTTTGGTCCATCTTTTATGTTTTATTCTTGGATAGATTTTTCTCTTGCAAGTACAAAGTGATTGTAACTGAAAATAACTTTGAAGTAGGAAAAAAGAAAATAATACATTGACATGGTTGTTTGTATCACTCTATGATAGCCTAAGTATGCTTGAAGCTACTGCTGTCAATTCGTTTCAATTTGGACAAGTCATATCTTGGTATCTCGAACCCAAAGAATTGCAAAAATATGACACTTATTGGGGTGGCCTTTAACTTTTGAACCCCGTTTGCCCCATGAGCAAGCGAGGGGCAACACTAGTTAAAGTTTTGCCCATGGGACAAGCGGAGACAAAAATGCAAGGCCGTCCACTTCGAGGGCTATCTGTGTACTTCACCCTCTCGAACAAGAGTTGCAAAAGGGCTTCTCGAACTCATGAAAAAGATATTTCCTGTTGTAAAAGAGTGAAGGGACTGTTGACTTGTAGATGGTGAAGCACCATTCTGTTTCATTCTTTTAACATGGAAAAAATTAAGAATACTATGGACATTTCTCAGGATAATGGTAATGTATTTCACACAAGCAAGTGTTTGCAGCTAGATGAAGAATATGTTTTAGCATGAGATGGTAAAAAACATATTCCCTGGGTGCCACCCTCCTATTCCAACATCCACAAGCAAGTGTTTGCAGCTAGAAAATCAAAGCAAGAGGGTAAAAGTGAAACAACAAAAAGCAGTAATTATTAGACTAGATACTCTTTCCTGATTTAATGCTCACTAGAATACACTTCAAAGGAGAATTCAGAACACCAAATATAAGGTGCCCTCTGCATGTTTGAGCATGGTGTCAAAAAAGATATCCTTTGCCATTAACCTCAATTAAGAGCAAGAATGAGAGGTTGACATGTTTTCTAAATACATTGTCACCAAAAGCACAGGCCGGATGCAGAGGAGTGGTGAGAGGGAAGAACATTATTGAGAAATAAACATCACTAATAAAATTTGTTACTCTTACAGAGAACTAGAACTCTAAGTCAGCTACTCAGAACTCAAAACATTTCTCTTAACTGAAGACCGAGACATCAAGAGAACGGCACCTTGCAAAATGGCAACAAGAAGATGACGGCTTCGAACAATACTAAAGGAAAACTATAGCACATCTCGAAGTATTCATTGCTAGATAATGCGAAGTCACTTCTTCTTCTTCTTTGCTTGCAGAGACGAGGGCAAAGCCGCAGGCCTCTTCTTGGTAAACGCTTTCGTTTTGCTTTCTAATTCCTCGTCATCGCTTTCTTCATCAACTTTCCCGTCTTTGGCAGAAATTGTTGATGCTTCAGAGCTCTTCAATTTTTTTCTTTTCTCAGCATCCAATTTAGCACGTAATTTTCTTTCCGCGGGGTCATTTGAGAGTACAGTTTGAGATTGACGTGGAACTGCAGCACCAATTCCAAGCCTACAAGGACCTAAGAAATTAACCCCAGGAATTTCAACAAAATATAGCCATGTCGAAGAAGATTTTACCTAGGTGGACGACTCTCTAGAACCACATTATTTGGCTTAGCATCATCTGAAGAGCCCATATTGTTAACCCATTGTTCAGCCTGCAAATGAGTCACATATTCACACCATAGCATTATTAACGAAAACATGAATAATAGTACAGCCAGTTAAGGTACCTAGACGACTTCACGAATGTCGCTCCAGTTACTTACATAGGGAAAAGAAAAAACGTTGTGGGAAAGTAGTTGAGTAACATGATATGAATACCAAGTTAACTTGAGACTATGAAATCATGAACTGTTAGTTAAAAAAAGTAGATGAAAAAGTGCTAAGTTCCCAGCTTTCTTTTGATTTACTAACCCATTTTTACAAAAGAATGCTAAGATAAACATCATTGCCTCATAACCTGATAAAAGTAATTGTATCTCCTACTTTAGACCAGTTAAACCAGAACCTTATGTATGCTACAGATCAAAACTTTCTATCTTTAGTGCCTATGCATCTTACACTTGAAGAGTTACCGTTCAAAAAGTTAAAACTGGACATATAACCAATTATACACGTCTGACTTCCATCTTAGATAGTCTAAGAAAGGAACACTTACCAATTTGAATGCCCTGTTCAACACAACCAATTGAGAATGTGAAGTTTTCTTTGATGCCTCTTCTGAACCGATTGTCATTTTAAACCACCTAATCATCAATCATAATTGCACAACATTACAACAACTAATTTAAAACCGAGTACTTCTACCTAAACAGGAAGAGGAGAAGGAAACGATACCAGGTAAGATACAACAGTGGAGGCCCTATAAGTTACTTTGCAGTGGGTTCTAGACCACAACCAAAAAAAGCTCTTCTTTACCTGTAAAAATATGACGACATTCTCAATGAGGAATCAAGAATACTCACAGCAACACTGTCATCACAAAAAATCCATATACGGCAAACATTGAAAACCTGCACCTTCCGTCTCCTCTCCTTCTTAGTGTTGATTTTAATTCTATGCAAAATTTGGATTTTCTTTGATATATCTGAACTGTCATGTAGCCAAATCCTTAGATTAGTAGTGTTCCCCTAGTTTTATTTGAATCCCAATATGTTTGCTTTCTTTGAATCTTGTTTTAGGTGCATCAACAAGTATGTATCTCCAGACTCTGAGAAGGCAAATGTTGCAGATTTTCCAAATTCTGAAGCCAGGTTCCCCCACAACAACAACACACACGCAAAAGAAAATCTTCTTTCTTTCTTTTCTATGGTTTATAAAAGAAAAGAACTTTTCTGATACCAATTATTTAGCAAATGAGAGGAAATAGCCACAAACAAGAAGGGTGATCCATTTGCCACAGCATGTGAATACCTTTTTTCTTTGATAAGTAACTCAACTTTATTCATCTAGCATCCAGTAGAAGTGTAGGATCCCTTTTACATTGATAGAACTAAAGATGTATGGAGCTGAGTAGCAGCTGTATGGACATCAGGGTTTGTCGGACGTGGACATGAAGACATAAAAATTTAAAATAAAGGGGAATGATACAAGCGGTGCGCAATATCATGTCAAAATTGTAATGCCTAAAATAAAGAGAATCCGCTAGAAGTGAACTATTATCAAATGGGTCATATTATGTTCCGAAAATACATCACGAGCTTATAAAAGATCAAACCTTCATATCTAGATATAAAAACAAGAAGAGAAAAAAGTGAAGACTCTCAGAGACTTAACTAAAAAATAAAACAATCTGGAATCACCAACGAAAAAATCCACTTGCACTCCTAGTAGTTGATAAGATATTAAGAAGTAATGACAGGCATTAAGTCTAACAAACTCAAGAAGCCTTAAACTTGGGGGGGGTGGG